>PVKS010003982.1:0-97972 GCA_004027875.1 Aplodontia rufa
TTTTTTAAAAAAAGAAATTTCCTTCAAATTATTTTGGACCAATTGGTACAAAACCAGTTTCCCAAATTTGATAAATAGAGTTACTGATGGAACAAATGACAGACACAGGATAAATGACTGCAGGCCATTATTACCAGTGAGAGTAAGTTTCAAAGTAATGGTAAAGGACTTTTTTTTTTTTTTTTAGGAAGCAGAACAGTATAGAAATGAAGAACAAGGACTTTGGAACCATATATACCTAGTTTTAAAGTTCTAATTTCTCATTTGCTAAATTTATAATCTCAAACAAAATGCTTAACTTCTCAGTTGCAATTTCCTCATCTATTAATTGAGTGTATTAAAAGCATAGGTTATTAAGGCAGATAAATCTTCTCAAGCATTTTGTATACAGTGTCTACAGAAGGAAAACTGTTATTATGTAAAATTTAAATAAGATGTATATAAAACATATACCAATATTCTAATATTAATCAGTAATTATATAATTATAACAATCATTCATTGTCTACTGGTGATAACAGGAAGCACTAAATACATTAAAATTTTTTTTACTATCAAAATGTTCAAACATACATAAGACAGAGGAGCAAAGTAAAAATCTACATGCCCATTCCTTTGAAGTATACTTTTAACTCCAAGACTTGAGACTATTTCCAGAATTATATTTACATGGTTTAATTTATCATCTTATAATTATTCTTTCTTAAAATAATAGATCTCTATTTAAGAGTGTCTAACAATTTTATGACCTAAATGCCACTTGGAAAACACAATTATTTCACAGTAGAATATTTTTTACTCACATATATTTTAAATATTTGAAACTGAATTTTCATCAGGACTTTTGTATAAGAATGTACATTAGGGGCTGGAGTGGTGGCTCAGCAGTTATTGCTCTTGCCTGGCATGCATGAGAACATGGGTTCAAACCCCAACACCACATACACAATGAAGTGTTGGAGCAAAAATGGCCACATGAAAAACTAAATAAAAATTGATTCTCTTTCTCTCTCTCTTAAAAAAAAAAAAAGAATGTACATTAAGCGGAAATCTCCAGCAAGAAAATGGGACATTATAAATATTTGTTCATATGTGTTGAATCAAAAAACTTTCTAGATTATTTAATTGTTAGGAAAGTGCCATGTGTCACATAGTAAAGTAGTTATTTTGTAATTAAATTGGTTTATTACCATGTAATCAGATCTAGCATATCGAGACTTTAGTTTATCTCATTTTTTCCTTTATTTAATTTTAAGCTTTAAATGTTATATAATAATGTATCCTTCTTAATATTTCAACCAATACAAAAACTATAGAATAAAAATGTAAGTGTTCATCCCAGGCCCTTTCCATGTGTAAGTTTCTAGAAAAGCCTGTATGTAAAGCGTATCTTATGTCTGGGTTGGTTTTGTTTTAGTCAGCTTTTTCACTGCTGAGACCAAGAGACCTGACAAGAACAGTCTCAAGAAGAAGCTGATTTAGGGCTCATCGTTTCAGAGGTCTGAGTTCACAGATGGCCTACTCCATTCCTCAGGCTCCAAGATGAGGCAAAACTTCAGGTTGGAAGAGTGCAATGGAGGAAACTGGTTTAGGGCATTGTATCAAGAAGCAGAGAGAGACAGCGGGAGAGAGAGGGAAAGAGCTCTGCTCAACAAAGACAAAAGAGACACCCCAAATGCATACCCCCAATGACCCACCTCCTGGGCCACATCAATGATTCACCTCTTCGACCACACCCTACCAGCTTTCAGTTACCACTCAGTTAATCCCTGTCAAGGAATTAATTGTCTCTCATAACTCGACTGTTTCACCTTTAAACCTTCTTGCACTGTCTCACACATGAACTTTTGGTGGAGACCTCATATATAAACCATTACAGTTTCATTGTATTCAATTTTTGAGTATAATTTTTATTTCTATAAAAAGTACTATGTAAATACTCAAAAGATACTAATGGGTTTAAAGTAACACACCTCTATTTTATCATCTTGGAAGGATGTAAGTCCTTGAATTTTGCTTTACTCTTTTTCAGTATGGCAATCTTAGCCAATTACATACTCTGTTTCTCAATAAGGTCACATTGTGGGAAGACATAAATTTGGAGGAGGGAAACCATTCAACTCATTATACTTTGGTAGAATGTTGAGGTTTTGTATTCTGTTTATTATCTGACTGTGTAATAGATATACATTTTCTATGTGAGGCTTACATAATGATTAAATTCAACAAATATTTATTGAGTAGCTCCTCTGTGACTCTCTCTCTCTCTCAAGTGCTGAACTTGAAGATTTGAAGAACTCATACCCTTGTGGGACTCTGGGAAGGCAAGAAAAATGGATGTTGATCTGGGGAAATTCTGGGATTCATGCTGAGGAAATCTCTAGAAATTGAAGTGGGCCCTGGAGTGGGGAGGGGGAGAGAGAGAAAAAGAGGGAGCCTGCTAGCTACATACAGAAAGTTAAAACTTGGGAAATTAGACAAACTGATATTAATTAGCATGAGGAAAGGAGGAGAGTAGGTAGATGGGAATGTCAAAGGAAGAAGATGCATAATTGCCCTCATAACTTTTAACAATGGGGAAATATTGTTTACTGCTGAAGAGCTTTAGATAGGGTGCCGGTGGGATTTCTGGGAGGAAAGAGTTACTAGTCTCTGTCTCTGGATTCCAAAAGAGGTAGGAATTTTAGTCTTTGAAGTAGTTGTGAGTCAGTCATTTCAACAGGGAGAAAAATGAATCCCTGAAATTTTTTTAGTTCCTTTGAAAGAATTTTTTAAAAAAAATCTTTAAACACAGATTTTCTTTCTCTGGCTCCTCTTTTTCCCAGGAGCCCAGTTATTTTTCCAAACTGCAATCGTTTGAAGAAAAAGTTGAGCTGAGGAAAGTGAGAGAAAGTTTTAATGATCATCACCAGGGGGCATCATGAAGTTTGTCTTTGAAGTGAAGTTTATAACAAAATATCATATACAAAGCATTTCAAACCTAACAGAAAACTTCACATTTCAGTAACAGTCTCAGAATCCTCCATTAGCAATCTATACAGCCACCTAAACAATTCTGACCACTTTTCAGATTGAGAAATGGCATTAAGAGTTACCATTCCCAGGGCTGGGGCGGTGGCCCGGTGGTTACTGTGCTTGCCTGGCGTGCATAAGTACACAGGTTCAAACCCCAGGACCCGCGTACACAACTAAACATCAGAGCAACGAAAGCCAAATGAAAAACTCAATAAAAATTGATTCTCTCTCTCTCTCTCTCTCACTGTCCTTCTCTCTTAAAAAAAAAGAGTTGTCATTCTGGGTTAATATTTTCAATTTTCTAGTAATTTATAATTTTACAGGGAATTTTGGCATGTTATAAAGATGTATTGATATTGGCTAATCCTTTGAAGAAGACAGGTATCAATATTCTATTTAGAACTGAGGTTCCAGAGAAGTAGTTGGCCTGAAGCAGTTGCCCTCAAACTTGAGGGCACATTAAAATCCCTTGGATGTCTTATTCAAACCCAGAAGGCTGGGCCCCACTCCCAGAGCTTGTGAGTCAGTAGGCTGAGAAGCCCAAGCACTTGCATTTCTGTTAAGTTCTTAGGCGCTGCTGAGGCTGCAGGTCTGGGGACCACACTTGGAGAACCACTGGCGTGAACTGCAGAGCAGCAGTGGAGCTGGACGGTGGCGCTCTGCACTCCTCCCATCTTAACACTGCCTCTGCGGAGTCTGTTCTTTGTCTCAGGAGTGATAAGCAGGGGCAGTCTCTGTTATGCTACACACACATGACATTGCTTTTTATCTCCGTGGGAGTTTGGGTTCAAAGAATTCACTGTGTCTGATTAAAATGATACTCAAGGAGTGTTCCTTGAACAATAGAATTTTTTTATACTGTACAATGTTCGCCTAGAAACTGAGGTCTCAGTATGTGAAAATAGGAATGTCTATACGGTTGGAAGCTGCGATTTTTATGTTGCTTAATGGAGGCAGCTTACTGCTCTTAGCCACACTGTGGATGTGTTGATTGCATATATGCCATTGATAAAACTTGTTAAATGTTTATTCAGCAGCCAATCTAAAAATAGAAAAAATTTTTTTGTATGTAACTTTAACTCTAAATTTTATTATGAAGATTTTTTTTAAAGGGAGAGAGAGAAAGAGAGAATCAATTTTACTTAGGTTTTCATGTGGCTTTCGCTGCTCTGCCACATCATTGTGTATTTGGTGCTTGGGGTTCAAACCTGAATCCTCGTGCATGCCAGGCAGGCACTGTAACTACTGAGCCACTGCTCCAGCCCCTATTTTGAGAAAGTTTGGGGAAGCCAATCTTCACCATGTTTTGTGTTTATTTTGTGGTGTTGGGATTGAACCTAGGGCCTCATGAATGCCAGGCAAGTGCTCTATCACTGAGCTATATCTCCAGTCCTTTTTAAAGTTTTTATTTGGAGACAGAGTCTCACTGAATTGCCCAGGCTGATCTTAAACTAGCAAACTTCTTTTCTCAGCCTCCTGAGTAGCTGGGATTATAGCCATGTGCCACCATGTCTTGATGGGCTGGTTGTAATTTAGACATGAAACTCGGGTTTAGATGAAACATTTTACATGGACACAGATCAACGTGACAGCTTATAAGAAATACTTTGCTGAAAATAGACTTGAGAATGTGCTGAAAGAAATGTACATCATACCCAACACTACTTCTCTATAGTTGCTGCTTCCATTCATTTAAAAATTCATTATATTAATTAATGTTCATGTGAGTTTGTAGCTCCATAAACAAATTCTATGTCAAAGTGAAGAATCTTAAGTATTTGTATATCCCTAAGGTTTGCAGGCACTAAGTGTTTTCACAAGAAAAAAACTATAAGGAGGGAAAGCCTTACGCAATGGCAGTGTTGTCGTGAGAAAAATCATGCTTAGTCTATTTATGGAGGATAATAGTCACAGCACCTATTCCATTTCATCATTGCCCTCCCTTTTTCCTTCAAGAATTCTTTAATGTTACCATAAATCAAATTTGAGAATAGTAAAAGCATTTTTCCCTTTTACAGTATGAGAAACACAGGAGGAAAAAAAATGTAATGACTTTCCCAGAAATACAAATCATTTGAAGAATGAAGGGAAGATCTGAATCCACTGTTTCCAAATAAAAGTCAATTTTGCCTAGCTTAATAGTTTGCTAGTCCTGTGACCTTGGACATACAAACCAATTCCACTATGTCTCATCTTTTTTCTTCTGTATGTTGGGGAATATTAATAACACTTGTATTATAACACTGTTGGGAAAGTGTCTGACACAACAGTGGGTGGTTAGCAAAAATAGAATGGGTGGATAATGAAATAAGGTGTATAAATCTTTTACCAGTGTCTTAGCACATAATACTTATTAAATGTTACTTTCATTTTAAGGATTGGTTTATTTATTTATTTTTTTTAAAGAGAGAGGGACAGTGAGAGAGACAGAGAAAGAGAGAAACAACTTTATTTAGTTTTTCACATGGCCTTAGTTGCTCCAACACTTAGTTGTGTACATGGTGCTGGGGTTCGAACCCAGGTCCTCGTGCTTGCCAGGCAAGCACCGAAACCGCTGAGCCACCGCTCCAGCCCCCTTAAGGATTGGTTTAAATGTTACTTTCGTTTTAAGCATTGGTCTGAGCTTCCTGTCACTCAACCCATCCCAATTCAGGGATGTATTTGTAGGCTTTCATAACCATCTAATCACCTTGATGATTCTATCTTACAACTATCAGGGTAACCATTGATCTGTCCCAAGGACATGTGAGGGGAGGCAGCCTTGTTAGCACACCTCTGCTTTTTTTCTTCCATGTGCTGTTTGTTGAGTAGTTCCATGTTATTTCCTCTGCATACCAATTTACCTTGATTATATAATAAAACAGAACCAACAAACTATCTTCCTGAGGGGCTCTCCCTTTTCTCAAGATCTTCACCTTGGATCCTATTTATTCTGTCTTATCCTTTTCTTACCTCTCTCTTAGCTCATTTGTTTTCTGATTACTAGATTGCATTCCTCTAAAAATAGGACCCCTGATCACTGAACTCCATTTTTCTTGGACCCTTCATTTGACTTGTCTCTTATTACTTGTCCTGATGGTCCCTTCTTTTATTGGTTACTTTTAACTTACAGTGACTTCTCTATTTGTAGCAAAGCAGATTCATTTTGATTTACTCAAGTCTAAGCATACCTTGTTCTGACTCCAAATTCTGGTCTGACATCTCTTATGGTATAGACTGTAAATTGCTGTAATCTCTGTTTGATCCTTATCTAATTCATAAAGTGTAAATAGTTTACAAATGTTTCCAGTGTCTTGTTTTTTCACTTTTTTGTGTTTAGTAAAAAGCCAAGTGAAGAAAACCATTTTATATTTGAATGGCTCTTGCCATTTCCAAATGGCCTCACCTGGCTTCGATAGAGTAATTTCCATGTATGAGCAGTTACACACAAACATGTGCATGTTCACAACATATTCCTAAGAAAACCATAGTTTTTGGATTAATAGAAATACTCTTGGGGCTAGAGTGGTGGCTCAGCGGTTAAGGTGCTTGCCTGGCATGTGTCAGGACGCAGGTTCGAACCCCAGCACCACATACACAACTAAGTGTCAGAGCAATGAAAGGCACATGAAAACTAAAGTGGATTCTCTGTTTCATTCTCTTTCACTGTCCCCCATCTCAGAAAGAGAGAGAGAGAGAGAGAAATACTCCTGTAAATTTGAAAACTTGGAGAGTGACTATTACAAAAAAATTTGAAAATGAGACACAAATCCATAAATCTGTAGCCAAGAACATCCCCCCAAGTCTCCACAATGTGTAATGATTTGTATTGAAGTATCCATTTTGCTCAAAGAGCCCTGAGAAATTCTAATTGTCTACCTCATCTCATTTGCTATTCTGCCACTCTTGAATAACAGCATTAAAGATCCATTTGTTCTTATTCCCATATTGATAGTTTATTTTATGTCTCTGTTGAATATTAAGGAGAAGTATTACCCTGTCCTTGAAGCTCATTAAATGCCTCTCTAAAATTTGACCTTGATTTGCAAATGGTATATTTTTCTTTGGTTGTCAATGCTGCCTTCAGAGGCTAAGTTTATTAGGAGACATACATTTAGAACAACATTAAGTGACCTTTAAGAGAACAGGACACAAGCCAATGCTTTCCTAATGGAAACCCCTTGTGGGCTGTGTGGTTTTATGTAAGTGATGTAAGCTTAGCTAATATAGAATTAGTGAGTTCCAAAACTTGACTAAATGCTTTCCCTGTCACTCCTTTTATGAGAATGAGATCATGTTTTCTGCTGTTTCTTATTTGGAGGTGGGTAAAGAGGAAAGTGTTGAATTATATGTTATTGCTTCTTTTACTATTCTAATTCTAAAATTTCACAGGACAGATTTTTTGAAACGAAAAGCAAAGAGAAAATTCATAAAATATTACTCTGGATGCAGTGATGATTTTTGTTAGAAGTCTAGTTTAAACATTGAGTGCTCAGTGAAGTTAGGAGCTATAACTGGTTTTCTCTGCTTAGCTAAATTAAATAATCTGGATTTTGACTTTCTACTTGTATACGTGATCTTATTGGAATTAAAGACAGCCTAGTGTTGGGTGCCTATAAAACTTTTGTGGTACAAAAGGACCCTGTGCCACATGGTATGCTGGTTGGTGAACAGTGTTTAGCTATTACTAGTTAAACACTTGGAAAGTTCACTCTTCTAGCCAAGTAGTTATTGTCCTGATGATTCAGGAGATAAAAGGGACCTGATGATTCAAGAGATAAAAGGAAATTCCAAGATTTAAGTAACACCCACTTCGCTTGTTGAGTGAATAGCAGAACATGGTTATCTGCTCATAAAGTCAGAGGCTGAGACCCTCTGTTCTTTTTGTCTTGTCATACAAGAAGAGTTCAAACAATTTCCAAACCAGAGTCAGTATTTTTTTCAGTGAATAAATAGTGAAAAATGAAAAGCATAATAAAGACAGGCTCTGGAGACTGGGGCGATAGCTCAGTCATACAGCACTTGCCTAGCAAGTGTCCTTGGGATTGATCCCCAGCACTGCAAACATTGAACAAATAAATAAAATCAGTCAATCAAGAGTACCTCTGATTGATGTCCAGTAATGTGGCTCTCATGCTGCCTGTTTAAACAAGGATCTTAATTTAGATACTGAGTTCTCTCTCTTCACCACTCCTCCCTAAGTAAACTGCATGAAGGCAAGGATTTTGCTTTTTTAATAATGTATTCCAAATATGTAGATACACAGAGTAAGCACCCAATAAATACTTGGATGAATGAATGGTTAGATAGATCAAAGGATGGGTAAATGGATGGGAAATTATGAATTTTATACAACAAAAATGACTGCTTTGCTCTGAAAAATATGAAAACTGATTCGGGGCTATTACCAATTTAAAAATTGGTCCAAGGCAACAGTTTTCAACTAGGAAAGATTTCTGTACCCTCGGGATATTTGGCAGCCTGAAGACGTTTTTGGTTCTCAAAACTGAAGGATAATGCTGCTGGTTTCAAGGTTAAGACCAGAAATCTTGCTAAATAGTTTGTAACACATAAGACAGTCCCACACAGAAAGTATTATCTGGTCTAAGATGTTAGTATGAGATTGAGAAACCCTAGTTTAAGCTTTGTTTCCCAAGTCTTATCAAATAGATTTTCAGATGCATAAGATTCAGTAAAGATGATGTTAAAATTTTGGTACCGTGGCTCTGTGCTTGTGTATTCTGAATTATTGCTAAAAAAAGCTTTTGGATATAAAGTTTATTTTTTATGATATTAATACAGTCATATTAGCTCTGATTTGGTTCGTGATTGCATGATATAGCTGTTTCCACTCCTTTACTTTCAACCTTTCTATATCCTTGAATATGATTCTTCATTTTTAAAAAATTCAATATGATAATCTTTTTCTTTAAGTTGTAGTATTTAGTTCATCTTGATTTAATAGGATTGCTGATTTATTTGGAACTAACCCAATATCTTTCTATGTATTTTAAATTTCTTATACTGTGCTGCCTTTTTTCTTCTTTTGAAATGATTGGATATTTTTATTATTTCATTTAAAATATCATAGTAAAATGCTTTACACAACTTTACTCATTTTAACTTGAGTACTTTAAAATTTAAAAAATTCTTCATTGCTTTATAAGGATTATTTATTTGTACTTATACGCACTTCTTAACAAATGAAAGAATTTTAAATCTATTTACCTGCTCCCAGTCGCCAATTTTTTTTTGTTGTGCATTATAATCCTTTATTTTTTATTTTTTTAAATTTTTTTATTATAATCCTTTTTGTATTTAAAAAAGTACTATTTTGCACAGTTGGCATTGATTTAGATTATTTTCAGGTTTACCATTTTCATTGCTATTCTTTTTATCCTATATCTCGGATCTTTTTTTTGGGATTCTGTATTTGCTTCCAGCTCAAAACACATTCTTGTATTTTATATTTTTTTTTTGCAATGAGTTGACTTGTAGTTCATTATCCCAGTTTTTATTTGATTTAAATTCTACATGTTTTCTTGAAGAATAATTATTCCTGAGTGTAGAATTGTAAATTGACAATATCATATATCACCAGATCCAAAATTTCATTCTATTACCTGGTTACTTCCATTGTTGCTGCTGAGAGATCTGCTGTCTGCTTTGGTCCTGTGCTGAAAACATTAACAAATTGTTCCTCTTCAGGTAATCTGTTTTTCTTTTCCTGAAAGCTTTTCAGATTTTCTCATTGTCCTTTATGTTATGCAGTTCACTTATGAACTCTCTAGGTATAAATTTTATTTTACTTTTCCTGTGTCAAATTTATTGGCCTGCTTAAATATGTGGATATAACTGCCTTTCATTATTTTTGAAAACTTTCGTCACTGTTTTTTCCAATATTGCTGCTGCTTTTCCCCTTCTCCTTTTGCAAATCTAACTTTATATCTTTTCTCTACACACACACACACACACACACACACACACACATATACATATATATGTACATATTTGCATCTTAGCTTTTCCCCCCTCTATTTTCCATGTTTTTATCTTTCTATACTTTATTCTAGATATGTTCTTCTGATATTTTATAGTTTAGTAATTTACTTCTCAGTTGTGTCTATTCATTTTTTTTAAAGAGAGAGGGACAGTGAGAGAGACAGAGAAAGAGAGAAACAACTTTATTTAGTTTTTCACATGGCCTTAGTTGCTCCAACACTCAGTTGTGTACGTGGTGCTGGGGTTTGAACCTGGGTTCTCGTGCTTGCCAGGCAAGCGCCGAAACTGCTGAGCCATCACTCCAGCCCCTCTATTCATTCTTAAATCCATTCATTAGGTCATTTATTTCAAATTTTTCAGTTTCTAATTTCTGGTTGGTTCATTTTCAAATCTACTGTTACTTTTTAATATTTTTCAGTTATTTCCTGAAAATTTTAAATTTGGCTTTTAACCAAAGTTTTTAACCAAATTTTTGCTGAACATATTAAGTGTGGTAGTTTTACTGCATGACTCAGTAAATCCAAAATTTCAGTGTACATTTTGGGTATTTTCTACAAGTTTCTTCATCCATATCAGTCAAGGTTATCCACAGAAAGCCTATTCAAGTCAGTAAACCTTCTTTTTTCTTATGTACTTGATTATGCCTTTGATATTTTATTTAAAAATATTTTTGAAAAGAATTTTAAGTCTCAGATGAGATGAATTATTAGATATATTTTCATTTGATTTTGCCATGAAAAAGGCAATATGACATCACTGTAATTCAATGGAGACATTAAGTATTTGGTTCCAATTTAATCCAGTTTCAGTGTACAAGGATAACCTAGAAGATTTGACTCTGGACTGCTATCTGTGAAAGCCTGGATAATTTTTGATTTACTTTTATTCCTGGGTGAAAATACCTTTTGATACCATGAAACAAAAGTGATTTGAAAGGTGAGACTTGTTTCTTTGGGTATCTGTCTGCTTCTAGATCTTGTCTAGATTATTCCTGATGATCTTTTTAAGTCCTTGTTGATCTTATGAAGATTTTTATGTATAGTATGTTTACTGGGAGGTATGTTTGAATTAATTTGGTTTTTTTATTGCTAGAATTGGAAGGTTTTGATAGATTTCATTAAGACCCTAAGAAAACTGGAGTAGTCTGAAAAAACCTGTATTTCTTCCTCAAAAGCCAAAGCATTTCTTTTCCTTTTCCTTAATAAACATTTGCCTCTGATCATTTCTAGGACTCTACTACAAGTACTAAAACTTGAAATACCCAAGCACTCTAACTCTAGCTCAGTCTAACTATTCTCTTGTTGATGTACAGGTCCCAGATCTGACTCTCTGATTAAGTGATATGGTGGTATCCTTATTTCCTGCCTTTCAGAAAGAATGTTTTCCCCTCTGATCTTCACATTGTACCCTTTAACTCTTTTGTATCCTATAAGTCTCAGCTCAGTTATCAACTGCTCAGAAGAGCCCTTCCTGGCCAACCAAATAAAATAGCCATTACTCCATTATATCACATTGGAAAATTTTCTTTCTGGAAGTCACTACTGTTGTAAATATTTATTTGTTTATTTGCTTATTGTTTATATGTATCCATCCTTCACTTTTTTATCCCCAACAGAATGCAAACTACCATTATAGAAATGTTTTTTATTATAGCTTTATGGTTATACATCGTAATTGGGTTCATACTGACAAATTCATACATGCATGGAAATCAATTTCAGTTCATGATCCCTCCATTTTTCCTCTTGTCTTCCCTCTCCTCTCCCATTCTCTTTCCTCTACTTTGCAAGACTTCTTTTAGCTCACTACTTATTTAAATTTGATTCATTCTACCTATGCATACACACATACATACACACATAACATAATTTTACATATATATATATTAGTGCATTATAAGTTTACATAATGTTGCGATTAATTGTCACATATTCCTAGATGCACACAATTTAGCAATACAATTTGTTAAGTATCCCTACATCTCTCTACCTCCCTCTTCCTGTCCCCTGATCCCTTGCCTTTCTTCTGGGTCCTATATTGTTCCTAAAAAACCCAAATACAGTGACATAATTCTTATACCTATGAAGAACATTTTTTATATATAGGGCTATATTATAAACAGTGAAATTTAAAACTGCTTGGAATGTACCTTGCTTTATCTCTATTCCAACATTTCCTCTTCTCCCTTTCTATCATCCCTTATTTATTTTTCAAAATATTTGATAATAGGATTAAACATTTACATTTTTGTACAGGTATGCAGCATAGCTTGTTCAAATATTTTATGAAGTATCTTGCAACTGTATCTCATAAATATTAACATTTTGCATTTTTGTTCTATGGATCTAATACATGAATTTGTCTGCTTAACTCCCAAGCCTGGTTTAGGTCCAGTCTCCACAAATGATGGATACCATTCAGCTCTTGACTCTCTTGGTTTGGCTAATTTCGCTCAGCGTGATTTCTTTTAATGACATCCATTGACCTTCAACAGATGCAATATCATTGTTTCTAAAAGCTGAGTAAAACTCCATTGTGTATATATATATATATATATATATATATATATATATATATATACCAGAACTTTTGGATCCATTCACCCAATGAGGGGCATCTGGGTTGGTTCCATAATTTAGCTATTGTAAATTGAGCTGCTATAAACATGGATTTTGCTGTGTTGCTATAACGTGCTGATTCTAACTCTTCTGGGAAAACAACCAGAAGAGGGATAGCTGGATCTTATGGTGGATCCAACCCTAATTTTTTCATAACATGATTTTTTAAAGGATCCGTTCTGCATTGCCTCCCCATAACCATCCCTCCACTCTGCCTCTCCATCTCTTTCTTCTATATTACTCATCTTCCCTTTATCTTACCCTTGTTTACCCTTTTCCTTTATTTTACCCTAGCTTCCACATATGAGAGAAAATATTCAACCTTTAAGTTTCAGAGTTTGGCTTATGAGAATAATATATTTCCCTGTTTATTCATTGTTATAGACTTATTGCTTAGAGTACTAGTTGGCAAATGGCAAGCTTACAATATTTGTTGAATGAATGAATAAATAAATGAATTTATGACTGATCAAAGCAATTGTCAGATTTCCCCATTTTTTTTAAAGAGAGAGAGAAGGAGAGTCAATTTTATTTATTTTTTCATCTGTTTTTTGCTTTTCCAACACTTAGCAGTGTATGTGGTGCTTGAGTTGAATCCTGGGTCCTCGTGCATGGTAGGTAAGCTCTCTACTGCTGAGCCACTGCTCCAGGACCCCATTTTTTTTTTAAACCTCATGCCCACAAATCACAGTCATTAGGAGGGTCTCAGGAATCTTCTCTGACCTTCATATGATAATGCATCTACATCTTGGCCTACCTCCCCCAACTTCCATTTGTCCCTCAGGAGACTCTTGTTATTTAGTCTTCCAAGGTGACTTTAAGGCAAATTTGTAAATAATAGCTATGTTGCAGTAATATTATTGTTATATTCCTTTTAATTTCTAGCCTATAATTAAAATTATATAAATACCTTCATATTCTTTTTGCCTTGACTGTCAAGAAGTTCAGAAAAATGTATGAAGAGGATCATCTTTCTAAAATTTGATCTCTTATTTTATTGGCCATAATTTATATATCTTCCATTATAAATCACCTAGATTTCTTTGGTAATAAAATACATATTAAAATACAATCCAAACAAAAAATGAAAACATAGTTTCTGATTTAGAGAGTATTTCAAGAGACTTCTAAACCTCCCTAGATTAAATTTCAGGATATTTACTTTATTTTACTTGTTGTTAGTTGTAAAGGTAGGAAGCAGAGGAATACATTTTCTTAATATTCCTAGGATTTTTAATGAGTAAAGATCAAATAAATTTAGAGAAAACTGCCTGATCTTTTATAAATGTTAGCTTTCTCTATGTTTTTCCTTTAAGTGCCCATGTACAGAAAATCACACTGTAGATTGAGGAGGAAGTATAGAGAAGGGTAAGACAGGTGTAATGATTATTGACACTAAGAAGGTTCTAGAACATAATGGGGGAAAAATCACTTCTGAGTCAGGAAGACAACTACCCAGAAGTGTTAAGGAAGTAGGCCCAGGAAAATAATCCTTTCTTTTTTCAGAGCGAGGGTAGATTTTCTTTAGGAAATTCTGGCAAGAAATTTCCGTTGACCAGAAGTCTAATGATTCAAAGGCAGAGCCATCAGAGTTGCCCAAATGCCACTGGAGGTCAAGTCTTTAGTCTGTGGTATGCCTGGGATGGTTAGTGAAGGTCCCATCTTTCTAATTCACAGGTGCTTACTGGAAACAGTAAAAGGCCTGGAGGGATATGTGAAAATTACTATATAAAAACAATGGTGACTAATGTTTTTTGTACACTATTGATTGGTTTTGTGTTAAGTGTGTTAATGTGTCATCTTATTTAATCTCCATTATTATTCCATGAGCTAGATACCTTTACTATTCCCATTTTATAGATGTGAAGGATTTGAGAAGAGATTAAGATACTGGGATGCTTTGAGAAGAGATTTTTAACATGCTTTCCAACATTACATAGCAGAGCTAAAATTCAAACCTAGGTTGCTTCCAAGCCAAAATACTCTTATTTTTTAATCAATTAATTTATTTTTTTGGTACTGCAGTGTGAACTACTGAGCCACATCCCTGTCTCTTTTTATTTTTTTTAAATTTTGAATTAGGATTTAAATTGCTTAGGGAATGGCTAAGTTGCTGAAGTTGATTTTGAACTTGCAATCCTCCTGCCTCAGCTTCCCAGGCCACTGAGGTTACAGGCATGTATGACTGTGCCTGGCCAAGCCAAAATATTCTTAATTACTAGTAATAATTTATATAAATACATGTTTATCATATACTTGTATAAATAAATGCACAAATTTGTATAAATCTCTATATGATATATTGCTCCTCACTGCTTGGCCAGATTGCATGTTCTTTTAATTATCGAGGAAGGGGTGGCTGAGTTGAACTAGTCAGAGAAAGGACTGTGTGTGAGGCTTAATCCCCCTGCTGGGTGCTTCCTGTCTCCTATAGGTTCTAATCCACTTTAGAAAACAGAAGTCAAGTCTCACAGAAACGTGTTCTCTAGGACTATTCAAAGCCCAATTTCACTTGAGATGAAGAGTTGAGATTAGCACCTGACTCTGAAAGCCCTTGGTGGATGGACATTTTGTGCCTGGTAATTAGGAGAAAAAATTGGCAGCCTCTGCAGTCCCCCTAAAAAAGGAACATTTAACCCAAGTGTCCAGAGAAGGAAGCGTATTGGGGTTAGCAGTGTTTCAGGCTCCTTATCTTAGAATCTGTAGCTGGTATTCCTGTGGTCCAGGATAAAAGGTAGATATCCACATTGCAGGTATGGCTTTCTAGAAGAATATACTACAAAGAAAGCTGAGCTATAAGTCAAGAAAATGATTCCAAACAGAACAGAAGGCACTAAGTTAGTCGAAGGCATAGACAGTGGATGTTCTGGAACCAAATCATAAAGAGGTGGCAGTAAGTGACTGAGGTCACCATTGTTCATGATGTTAGTGGAGACCATGAGATTTTTGACCACATAGTTGTTTATTTTAGAATAGTACAATTTTGCTCACTTTCCAATTCTTAGGCTTTTAAGTAGGGAAGTGATGTTTATCAATTTGAATCCTTTGGTGGCAAGATTTCCCCAGGTGTTTGGGTTCTAGTTTGAGCCTGAGACTTTTTCCTATATGTATTTCTGTCATAAGAATTACAGCTGCATCAAAATGTACCCTTCATCTTTGATCAATGCATGTAGTTAATGAGCTTTCCATTTTTTTGTATTATTGGATGTATTTATGGATGTGTATATAATATATATGTAATATATATAATATATATTATGCATATATACGTATATATATATATATATATATATATATATATATATATATTACATTGATGGAAGAATTTATGTTGGTTCCAACAGTGGAAAAACAGACACAGTCTGGACCAGGAAAGCATAGTGTGGATCCTGACTTTGACATTTGTGTTTGACTCCTTATGTTTCCTGCAGATAACAGCCCATTGCAAGAGCTCTTTTAGTTGGTCACAGAAAACAAATGTTTTGTTTTGTTTTGTTTTGGTGGATTTATAAATTAGCCTTCCCAGGGACAGCCACCATGATGTCAGGACCCTGAGTAGGCTGTGATGAGAAGTGTCATTATTGCTTCCTCCTCCACTTTTCCCTCTTAGATGACCCTTTAAAATTTCTGGGAGTCTTCTGTAGTAATAAAACCCAGACTATGAGAGAATAAATGGATGAAGGGCTTCTGAGAATAGAAAACTGAAAAAAAATAATAAAGAAGAGTATTTTTGTAAATCTAATTAATATTAGCAATGATCTTAAAACTATATAAATGGAAGAGGAATTAAAATTTATATTCGTGGATCAAATACATACTTCATAAACTAAGAGTAAAAACAGAAAGTCACAAGGTAAATATCTAAGTTGCATTAAATACAATAGTGGTAGCAGCCACTTTATGAAAATATTTTATACTCCACACAATTTTTATTCATGTATTCAGTATTTTAGAAGTGAGTTCCATTGACTGACCCCTGAATAGCAGCAAGTAGAGTCAATCCAGCACCACCTGTCCTCACATAAAAAGAACAAGGCATTTATGCCTTCAAGGAACAAGCTCAGAACTGCCACCCAAGAGCTGTTTACAATGAAGGTTCGGTTCTTGCTCATTTTAATAGACACAGAGCTGGTAATACATTATGTTCTCTTTCCCCACCTACACCCTCATGATGTTGCCTGATTTGTCAGCAGAATAGTTACAACTTTTAATTAATGCTTTGCTCTGCCCCTGCTGGGCTGTGATACTGGTCAATGGGGAGCTGGAGAGTGGAGGAAGAGCACCGAGCTGAAGACTCAGTGAGTACCACAGAAGCTCAAGCCAGGAACTGCTCCTTGGAAGAGGAGAAGCTGGGACACTCCCATGAGTGCTTACAGCAATATTACAGACAGGGAAGTGGGCGGGGAAATATCCAGCAGTTTGCTGGTGCCTGTTTCACATCCTGCTTTCTTAGGTCCTGGTGGCAATGGGGCCCTCATTAGCATCCGCTGATTTCCATGGTGTAAATACACTCATTGTGGCCTATTTCAAGCCACCAATCTACTGTCACTGAAAGCCAAGTTGGAAACTGATGCTCAGACTTGGCTCTGACATAGAATTTTGAGAGATAACATGTCTTTTTTATGATTTCAGGGATTCTTAAAATATTACTTTTGCCAGTTATTACCTATATATGACTTTGGGTGGAGATCTTTAAATTCCACATTCTCAATTTCCTTATTCATTAATCCATTTGTTCAATATACACTTTTTTTTTGGTCCTTTTTATGCCAGGAACTGTTCTAGCATAGAGAGGAGAATAAAACAAAATCCCTATCTTCTTGGAGCTTAAATTCTTGGCAGGAAAACTGATGATGAACATGTTAAGAGACAGAAAATTCAGGCAGTATTTTGAAGAAACGCGCAAGGCACTGTAAGCCTGGGAGAGGAGATTGTGTCTTTTGGGCGCTGCTGTAACCTCAGTGCTTACGCTGTTGCAAGAAGGAATCGGGGGACAGTCTCTAAAGGGCTGACATGTGGTCCTTCTTTATATTACCTGGACTTGATTGAGAAGTAGCTGCAAATCTAGGACAGCAAAGTGGCAAACATGAAGACAATTTCCTGCCTGTCAAGCATAAGCATGATGGATGGAAGGTTGGGTCTCCAGTGGCCAAATTGCCGGGTCAAACTACCCCTGGACTGACCTCCTTGAACTCTTGTTACATGAAATAATGGCATTCTGTGTGTTATCTGTTTTTTTTGGAACTGATACAGCAAGGCAGGCCAAAAAGGAAAAAAAAAAAAGGAATATTATAGGAAGAGTAATGAGGATTAAGTGAGTTATGTCATATAAAACCTTTGCCAGAACTTAAGAAATTATGCTCAAAAAAACTTTACTTAATATTATGAAGGACTCAAGTAATAAAGAATAATTACATATTTTTGAGCCCCTAATCAGTGCTTCATAAGAGGAATCATAATAATATCACCGGCTCCAGAATCAAATTTAAAAAAACAGATTGTCAGTCTAAAACCTTGGGCATAATGTTAATAACTGTTGGACACAGTTCATCAAAGCTTCACACAGCCATATTTAAAAATTGGAAGATGTGGGGATATTGTCAAAATTATATATTGTTGTATTATGTGCATGTATGAATATGAGACAATAGATCTCATCATTATGTACAATAATGTACCAATAAAAAAGATACTAAAGATAGGAACAAATACAATGCTTAGAAAAAAATCTAGCACTTTATAAGATCTCATCCCTTTTAGTATAGAAATTCCAATATAGAAGCAAGTCATTGAAGAGATATTGGGAAGGAAGTGTGTATTGTGTGTATGTTTGTGTGTTTAAAAAAGTTGTCAGAGGGGCTGGAGTGGTGGTTCAGCAGTTACAGCGCTTGCCTGGCATGCGAAAGATCATGGGTTCAAACCCCAGCACCACTCACTTACAGAAGGAAGAACTGGAGCAGTGAAAGCCACATGAAAAACTAAATAAAATTGATTCCTTTTTTCTCCCTTTCTCACTGTTCTCTCTCTTAAAAAAAATTTGTCAGAGCTGAGGTTCTCTGCAACTTAATCAAAAGAGGACATTTTATATATATATATATATATATATATATATATACGTATGTATAAAACTTGTGTTTTACATTCCATAAGCTGAACCAAAGTTTCCTAAATTTTATAATTATTTCCCCATCCCACTCCCACTTGGAGATTTTTCAGTAATTTTTAAAATAACTTCTCCAAACCTCTAGAAAATTTTAATATCAGTGATATTCTGTATACATGTTTGTATTGTCAAGTAGGGTTTAGCTTTGGAGGGACTAAGCCATCATAATATCTAAGAATTTTTTTTATCTCTTCTATTAATCAGTTTTCACTTCCTTGGAAATTTTATCACCCTTTCATGGAAATGCACAAAACCAGAAAAGGACTTCACAAAAATTTTTCTTTCTTTTTTTTTTTTAACCTCATAGACAAAATATGTGGCAGAGTTTCCAAACTTCTGAGAAAATTGTAGAATCAGCACCCAGATGTTGATGTAACTTTCTTGAAACTCTTGCAATATTTTTAGCACTGGGAAAATTTGATCTACTTTGGGAAATTGTATTTTCAGTCTTTTAACCCATTATTGGAGGACTCTATATCCCATTGCTTTCTCCCAAATTTGTCTTCAGAAAGTTTACATATAGTTAATCAAAATTAGGGTGATATTAATTTAATTATTCCTGGAAAACTTTCAAATTTTTATCTACTGTGGATTATTTGGAAAATATATATAAGTGAAAAAAGAAAGAAAAAATTATCTATTATCTGACCAGCATCAGGGGGCAGGATGTGGATGTGATGGTATGGACCATCAAGGTATTGGTTAATTTCTTTACTATTCTTTCAGCTTTTTAAAAAAATGTAAGTATAAGTGCATATGTAACATACACATATAGGTATTTTTTTAAAAAAATAGTGTATTCACACATGTTCATGTGTCAATATTGTTAGTATTATTTATAGATATTGGTGTATTAATACATGTTTTATAACATGCTTTTTAATTTTTTAGTATAAGCATTTACTATATAACTATTTCTAATGGCAGCATAGTGTTGGTGTGTATATATGTTTAAACAGACTTCTATTTTTTGGACAGGATTTTTCAGACTTCTTACCACAATCAAAACTGCTTTCATGAACTCTAGAGTAGCTAATCTTCATATATACCATTAGTGATTCCTTTAGGATGATTTCTACATGTGTAGTTGCTGAATCAAAAATTATGCACACTTACTGATTTTATAAATGTTGTCAACTTTAACTTTAGAAAGCTTAACTTTAGAAAACTCATAGTAATCAACATTTCCAAATTTTCTCATTTTTTAAAATCACCCCTTCTTGCTTTAAGTAATATTTCAATCTACTTCCCTGAAGATACTGACTACAGTAATGTTTTTATATTATTGTCCTAGTATCTCTGTTTCTTCTGGCATAAATTCTATTTTCTTTAATGGTGGTGTCATTCAGTGATTATCAGGTTGTATTGTTTAAATTTTTTTTCTATTTTTTTAAGAGTTCTCTGAAAAGCTGACAGTTGTTTTTTCAGTTAGCACTGTAGGAGAGAACAGAGTTCTGACTCTGAGTCCTCTGAAGGCACAGAAATGCTTGCAAAATGGCACCAAGTATAGAGCATTCTGATCTGTCCCTGGTGTTGCCAGCCACTTGGGACCCCATCATCTACCTGTCTGTTCAAACCACTGCTTCTTCCAGGTTCTGAGTGTGTGGGATTCAGGGGAACTGAGTGGGATGGTACGACTGAGTGTGATGTGGGGATGAGGTGTGGTACTAAGTCTACAGAGTTGCCTGCCTGAGGATGGTGATCTGTTTTTCCTCAGTCCTCTTCTCCGAAGACGTCTGTTGCTTCTCTGCATTGAATTCTTTTAAATATTTTTTTTGGTGAGAGTTCTTCCCTGGGCTTACACAGTCGTTTTGGTTTGATGCTTCCTCCTTCACTGGATATTGTCCACATATTGTTTCTGTTTCTGTGAGGACTTCTCTTCTTGTCTATGTGGCTACTTATTTACTGTTTTTAAAGTATTCTCATCATTTCTAGGAATTATCATGGAAGAGAGAGAGGGAGACTCTAAGTGTTTAGTTTTACCATCTTGAAATTGGAAGTATTTTTATCTATTTACTAGTACATTCAGTATATGAAATTTGCCCTTGTCTGGTAGAGATGAACTAAAGCAAAGTAATTGTTTTAGTCTGTTCAGTCTGCTGTAACAAAATGTCTTAGACTGGATTATTTACAAACAGCAGAAATTGTTTATAAACTGGAGATGTCCAAGATCAAGGCACCAGCAGATTGGTATCTGGCGAGGGTTTGCTCTCTGCCTCAAGGATGGTGCCTCTTAGCTGTGTCCTCACATGGGAGAAGTGTGAATAACCCCCGAGCTTCTTATATGAGAGTACTAACCCCACTTATGAGGGCAGAGTGCTCCTGACCTTATCACCTCCCCAAGGCCCTACCTTTTAATACCACCACATTGGGAATTAAATTTCAACATATACGTTTTGGAAGGAGGGGGACATGGACATTACATCACAACAGTAATGAAAAACAAAAGGATGAAGAAATAATGGCTAATTGTAGAAAGTCTTTTCTGTTGAAAGAAAACAAGAGATATGACTTGCCCAATTTACTAGACTGTAGATTGTTATATTGACTTATTTTCTAGAATGCCTTAAAGTTTACCAAGTACTTTAATGACTCTTCATTTTATCTTCATGCTACAATGAGATGGATCTTATTCTACCTAGAGAGGAACAATCTAAGAGGCTTTAAGTGACATGTACAGAGAGGTCGTGCATCAGAAGATAGGATTTTAATCCAGTCTCTGGCATTTAGCCCAGTACCTTCTCTAGTATATCATTAAGTAGAGGTTAAATTACATGAAAAACTAAAAAACACTGTTTTCTTATTTTTTGTTTGTTATTTTGGTTACAATACCAGTAACTTAAGAGGAGTTGAAGAAAAGCATTGATATTTATCTTGAATAAAGAAGAAAAAATATACTGAGTGAAATTAAAAGTGCTATGCTTTTGAGAGGCCTAGCCAAATTGGGACTTGTAGGAGTGGAAACCAGGTTAGGAGCAACAAACTGACATTTTTCTGCACTTCCCATTGTGAATCTGGTCACTCGAGTTTTAATTTCCTGTCAGGATAAGAAAAATGGAAGAACAAAGATCCCACAATTTTCAAACCATAAACAGCTTTTACAAAATCCTTGAATATCTTTCTTCTAGCTCACTGTTCTGAATTATTGCCTAGTCTGAATAAATTTTAAAATGAGATTCTCCAGTTTAAATTGTTGACTGTCAAAGGCCAGAGGTTGAGAACATTTGTCTTTGGCATTCCCTGAAGAAATTGCCCTTTACAGAATTTGGTTACTACTCCTTGTTTTTTTCTGCAACCATGTCTTGGAGTGTTTGAAATACGATGAAAGAATCGCTCCAGGTGGATGGCACCCCTCTCCAACAGAGAGGTACGAGTTGTAAAAATGACTTTCAAAACCTGGAAACAAGAGTGTGTCTGAAAAGTAAGTGACTAAGGGATGAAAGATTGAGAAAAAGTACATGTGTGTTTTACAAAGTCAAGTTCACAAAAAACAATTATGAAGGTTAGTTGAAGTGATTCAAGGCATTAGAGAGACTTATCTATTTGCTGTGGGTGGGGCAAAGAATTTTATCTTATGTCAGAATTGGTACATCACTGGTTCTTTGGTGGCCACATAAATGAAGTTTAATTAAAGTTACATGGGAGGAGTAAGGAGAATCTCATGGGGATTTAAACAGACAATATGGTAAGACTAGGCAGGGCTCAGTTGTCCTGGAGTTAGTATGTGGTCCTGAGTTCATGAAAGTTCTGGAATCCTCAGCTGCATGGACATTTAGGCATGACATGTGTCACAATATTGGTATACATAGCCTTATTCCCAATGCTTCCACTGTACAACCTGTTTCCATTCCCTTGTAGCTTCAACATATACATAGCCCACTGTGGACTCTTCATCCCCTGATGCAACAGCTGTTCTATTTCAGCTTCCAGAAATACAGGGAAAATCATTTCCATATTTCTTGGATCAAATTCCCCAAAAGTTTATGATTGGGCCAGTCCTTTTGATTCTATATGATTGAATCCAAGTTTGTGGCCAGGATATGATTGGCTTTCTTTGACACAAGAGCCAAAGTCTTGTTCAGTCAGCTCAATTTCCAAGCAGAAGAACAATATGATGATATATAATTCATATGAAATCCATAGGTGACAGAGCTCCTGGGTGGATGGTTGCACCTAGGAAGAAGGCAGGGAGCTGGCTGATGTGGAGGTACATGCTATAATCCCAGTGACTAGGAAGGCTGAGGCATGAGAATCCCAAGTTTGAGGCCAGTCACAGAAACTTAGTGGGACCTTGTCTCAAAATAAAAAATAAAAAGACTGGAGATGTGCCTCAGTGTTAAGGTGCCCCTGGGTTAAATCCCCAGTGTTACAAAATAAAATAAGGAAAGAGAGAAAAGAAAAGACACCAAGATAGTGTGTGTGAGCCTGCAAGCAGGGAGGTTTGGCTTTAACAGAGTAATAAAAGTTTGATGTTTGCTGTTTAATTGTATCCTTGATTACTTTTTAGTGTATTTGAGAGCTAGGCCTAAGTTCTGAGTGAGATGTGGTACCTCTTTAGCTCTCTGAACTGAGGGGTGACATGATGTGACATGCTCTAAAGGACCACTCTAGATGTTTTTTTGGAAAGGACCACTATTTACATTTTGCTGTATTTCCTCCTCCTTGTCTAGTGCAACAACACCTCTTTTATGAATATTCTTTGATCCCTCGTGTGTGATTACTTAATATTTTGTGGGCATCTCTATTACAGAATTTATTGCATGGAATTTTATTTTCATCTGCTAATCGTCTTTGCATTTTCACTTCCTCTTAGTGTATTCTTTAGCTTCTGGTTTCACACATCATCCTTCTCTATGACACCTCTTAAATACATGTATCAGTGTTCTCCAGGGACATAGAGTCAAGAGGATCTCTCTCTCTCTCTCTCTCTCTCTCTCCATCCATCATCTATCTCTATGAAGAGATTTATTACAATTAATTAAATCACATGAGTATGATTATGGAGCTAAGAAGTCCCATCATCTTCCATCTGAAAGCTGGAAGCACAGGATAGCTAGTGATATAGCTCCAGTTTCCCAAAGAAGGCAGGGGATCCAATGGTGTAGGTTTCAGTCCAAGTGCACAGGACGACCAATGTACCTTCTTTCACCTTTTTGTTCTATTACAATGTTCAATGGATTAGATGATGCCCATCCACATCGGGCAGATCAATCTGTTGCACTCAGTTCATCAATGAAATTGTTAATTTCTTGTAGAAACATACCCCAAAATAATGTTTAGCTAAATATCTGGACACCTCATGGCCCAATTAAGTTGATACACAAAGTTAACCACTAAAATAAATATGTTTAAATCATTTGAAACATTATTATATTATCCTAGTTATTTGGTTTACTTATGTTCATATTTACCCATGTAGTCATTTTGCTAAAAATTAGTTACCATAGTTTTTATATTTTGGAGGAAATAAAATATGAATTATTTTATTTTTAATTTTAATACTCTTTAATCAAGAACCAATTCATTAGCACACAAAGATGTACTGTCTAGTGCCACAGATGGAAATTTGAATGGAGAGTTTCAGAATTTACATATATAATGTGAATGTCAACTCATCCAGGAAAAACCTTAATTATGTAAAGGGTAACTGTTAACAGATTTTTTTGAAAAAAAAATTGTTTTGGGTATTTTCTTGAAATTATTTGTGAATTTATTATATGAAGAGCCTGACAATCAAATATTGTTTTCCATTTGTGTTAGTCAGCTTTTTGTTGCTGTGACCAAAAAACCTGACAAGAGCAACTTTGAGGAGGAAATGCTTGTTTTGACTCATGGGTTCAGAGGTCTCAGTCCGTGGTTGGCTGATTCCATTGTTAATGGGCCTGAAGTGAGGCAGAACATTATGGTGGAAAGGTGTGGTAGAGGGAAACTTTTCAGCTCATGTCAGCGGGGAAGCAGAGGGAGAGAGAGTGAGAGAGAGTGAGCAGCTAGGAACAATGTACAGTCCAAGATCACACTCCCAGTGACTTCTTCCAGCTGTCCCTACCTGCCTACAGTTCCCAACTTGCAGACCATTCAAATTATTTTATTTATTTACTTATTTCCCTAGGGATTGAACCCAGGGATGCTTAACCACTGAGCAACATCCCTGACCCTTTTACCTTATTTTATTTTTTTAAATTTTGAGACAGGGCATCACTAATTTGCTGAGGCTGGGTTTAAACTTGTGATAGTTTGCCTTATCCTCCCAAGCAGCTGAGATTAGAGATGTGTGCTACCATTCCTGGGCCATTCAAATTGTTAATCCATCAAATGGATTAATCTACTGGTTAGGTTAGAGCTCTCATAATCTAATCATTTAACCTTCAACTATTCCTGCATTATTACACACATGAGCTTTTAAAAGGGACACCTCCTACACAAACTATAACACTATCTCACTTGTTTCTTAGCCTCACATCAAGCAAATATTCTACTGCATGTCTTATTTTACTTTGATCAAATGTGAAAGGAATAAACTATACTTATTTAAATATATTTAATAAGAATCATAGCTCAAGTCAATTATTTAAAGATTGCTCATTTTGTTAAGTTTATTTTAATTTAGTAAGAAAAATGGCTCTTTTGATACCGTACTACTACGGTCCTACATATAATATTTCAGAATAATGGGTATGCCACTCGACATATTGTAAACTATCCAATTGGTTACAGAAAATTTTATTTTCGAATGCAGAAAGCAAGAGAAGAATAAGAATAACCTACTACTCTTAAGGAACAAGGCACTGTAGTTTCTAGCAGTAGATATTACAAATTAAAAACCTGTAGTGCTTTTTCTTTTCAAACATGCTAGGTTTAATCTTTAACACTAAATATTTTTTGTTTCTCTGTCCTATTCTTGTGTCATGGGTTCATCATGTTTCTGTGGTGGATGAAATGTGATTGAAATACAATGGATGAAAGAATGAAATGGGTTGAAAAGAGTTCAGGAGGAGGCCTATTTCATTTCTGTGTGTAACAGCTGAGAAGTTGCAATCAACTTGACCCCTTCTCATCTTGGGCCACTTAAAAGAATTACTTTGACACCCATCAATCTGGTCTACTGGATAGAACTTTTATTCTCATTAAGTAACTTAAATGACTTTCTAATAGAGGAAAGAGATGCAGAAATAATGCAACAGAAAGAAAAATGTTTCTGATTTTTCAGATTATGCAGTTCATACAAATGCTCTTTGACTGACATCAGGGTTACATCCTGATCAACCTATTGTTAAGCTGAAAACAACATGTTAAAAATGCATTTAATACACCTAACCTGTAGTCTAGACAGGCCTACCAGAAAGGCATGCAGGACACTAACAGCCTATAATTGGACAAAATCTAACAGGAAGCCTATTTTATAACATGGTGTTAAATAGTTCATGTAATTTATTGAGTTCTGAAAAATTGCAGTTTGAACCATTGTTAAGTAAAGGACAGTCTGCACATAAAACTGACACAATGCTTTGGTAAACAGAGAACTAGATATTTTTGTGATCCTCCTGCCTCAGCTTCCTGAGTCACTGGGATTACAGGCAGGCATGTACCACTGTGCCTAACTAAATTGGTATATCATAATGCAATCCAAGTATAATTATAGAGCTTCAAACTAAAATTATCTGAGTGCAATAGAATGATAAACTTTTGAAGGCAGGAATCAGTCTTCAACTCCATTGCTCCAGGCCTGAGGGGAGGCAGAACATTATGGTGGAAGGGTCTGGTGGAGGAAAGATACTTTCCATTGTTTTTTAGCATATCCTCCTGTTCTTAGTAGATGCTGGGATTTATCAGGATGTTTGTTGTTTTGTTTTAGTAACATAGAGGCTGTCTTTATTAGCTACTAATAACATGTAACAAATTGCCACAAAGTTTAGCAGTTTGGAGCATTAGGAAGCTGAGAATGATTTAGCTGTGTTTTTCTGATTTAGGGTTCCTAATGGGTTGTGATCAAATTATCACCTGGGCTTGCAGTCATCTGAAGGTTTAACGGGGGTGGAGGATCAAAATGATGCATTCATGTAGCTTTCAGCAGAAAGCCTCTGCTTCTTACCATGTGGGCTACATAAATGTCCTCACATCCAGCAATTCGTGTCCCACAAAGCTGAGTGATTCAACAATAATAAAGAGCAAGCAGGAATTGCAAAGCCTATTATGATTTAATCTTTGAGATTGTAAACGTACTTTTATTTTATTCATTAGCCATGAGCTGCTAAGTCCAGGGCACAGTCAATGGAAAGAGGATTAGGACCTATCAAAGAAGGAGTGTGAGATAAGTGATGGGCATACTTTAAAATTACTATAATACACTAACAGCACAGGCTGTTCTGTCCTATTACTCTTCCTGAGTTTTGTAGATTGAGATCCGAATGGAAAATATATAAGAAGCTGAAGACCAGGAAAACAAAGGAAAAGGAAGAATGCACAAGAGTTTACAGGGAATAAGAGTCTGGGTTAGGGCAAGAAGGTCCACAACTTTTATGTCAATGTTTTTAGGTGATCATAAGAAGGAGGTAAATGAGAATGATAATGGAGGATGGTAGTGGGAAAGGAATGGAGAAGAAAAAAACAATAACTGAGAGGAAAAGAGGAAAAAGTAAGTGATATTTTTAGAATAATTGTGTGAACAGTAGAAGGGCAAGAGAAGGAAAGAAAAATAAAATACGGTAAGGAAAAGACTGTGGAGCCAGTTTGTTGGTTAGTTATGAATGGATAAGCTCATCGGAGTGTGCAGAGGGATGACTGTTGAAGGATTTGTTGTATAGTATCTCAGTATGACTCTGGGACATTTTTGTAGTGATTAAGGAATTAATGCTGAACAGAATGAACTAAGATTTAAGAGCAGAGCAATTTATGATTTTTAAAGTAAATATTCGAAAAAACCCTAAGAATTGCCATACTTCTTTGAATTATTCAGAATTAAAACAATTTTGAGAGACAGAATAATTGTATCACTAAAGAATCATAAGTTATATACAGATTTAGCTATGAGAAGTGGAATACAAATGTAATGAAACCAAAGCAAGGCTGAGTAGAAATGGCATCCTGCCTTACTTGCCTATGGATTACTTACGGGGTACAGAAAACTAGTGAGGTCATTTACTTATATGAGGTACAGACACAGAGAAATTTCATTATTTCTTGTGTCATGCTTAGCTATCATGTTACAATCTCACGTGAAGCTGACATAATGTGCATGTAAAGTAAGTGATAAGATGGATATATTGGTTTAGTTTTGTAGGTCAGAACAATTACACAGAGAGAGAGAATATAAAGTAGGAAGAAGAAATTGTTTATTTAGAGGCTTAGGCATCAAAAATCATACAAATAAACTGGTAAGACTGTCAGTTAAGTGTGAAGAGAGGAAGTGCGGAGTTTAGATAATATAAAGAGTGAACAGGAAGAGGAGCAACTTATGAACATCAATAGCAGAAAGAATCAGTTGAATGAACCAGCTATATGTTAAATTAGCAGTCATGGTCCTCATGAGAAATGAGTACAATAAGGATGTAACTAGCTTGCAAAAGGCTGAGTACAGACTTTAAAGAAAGTCAATGGAGACCCAAAATGGAGAGTTTTTTAACCAGAAATATTAACTCAAAGAACAGGGAAAATTAATAATCACCTTTTCCACAAATGGTTAAAAAATTAAAGGACTATCAGAGAGAAAATTGACAGGGAAATTTTTATTTCACATTAGGAGGCCAATTTTTGGTCTACTTCCTAATATTTAAACGAAAAAGGATTATCTGATATTTCTTTTTGTTATAAAAGTAGTTTTATATATAAAAATTTGGAAAATATAAAAGTGCATAAAAAGTACTTGCTTTAGGGACAATTATTAATATTTTAGCACTCCTATGATTTATGTTAATATTTATGAAATATCTTTCAAAAGTTTTCCTCTTAGAGAAATTCTGCATATTATTTACTAAATGTTATATTATGAACATATTGTCATTAAATTTATTAGATTTTAATTTTGAATAAATTTTGGAGTGTATGAAATTTAAATATTTACTAAAATTTATTATAATAAAAATATAAATGAAATAATACATGTTTAAATTATTGATTGTTTAAAATTACTTGTTGACTACCTGCTATGATAATGACCAAATATTATTTATTCTATTGCAGGCATTATTCTAATTCTTTAGAGATTACATAATTTGATAATCCCATTGACCATATGAATAATCTATAAATATTATTATCATTTTACTTGAAGAGGTTTGGTAACATGGCTCAAATTCTCATGGCTAGCAAGTGTGGAGCTGGAATTCAAAAAAAGTCAATCTGACTCCAACATCCATCCTCCTAAATCCATAATTTTATAACATGTGCTAAACCTTGTACTGGGAATTGGGGATATAATGGTGAGGAAACAGCAAGGGTCTCCACCCCCTCAAGCTATATAGGCAGGGAAATAGATATTAAACATGTAATTGACATCAATTTGTAATTACAAACTGAAGTCAATATACTCAAAGAAAGGGGCATGAGTCTGTGAGAGACAATAGGACTCTGACTAAACAGGCTAGGGAAGGCTTCCTGAAGGAGGTGACACAGAGAGGGATCTGGAGAATGAGTCGTGATCAATCTGGTGATCACTCTGTAAAGAGTGAACATCTGGAAAACCTGAAGGTGGGAGGAAACATGGATGTTCAGGGATTACTGAACTATTCAGTGTACTGGAACACAGAGATCAGGTGGGACGGACTGTGGGGAAGGAAGGCAGGCATACTAAAGATTTTAAGGTCCATAGAAAGCTCAGTGCTTTAGGTAGGGGGTGATAAATTCAAATTTGAATTTTGTAAAGATCTTTCCCTCTGTATGGTGGATATGCTAGATTGGGAGGCCAGAGGGCATGTGGATGGATTCTGGTGGATTTTTTTTTTTGCTGAATTCAAGTAAAAAATGATGATAATTTGAGTCTAAGTTGGAGTAGTAGGGATGGAAAGACCTGAGCAGATCCAATGGACATTTCAGAGATAAATTTGAAATGGTGATGGACTTTCTAAGGGCTGAGATAAAAAACACTAGAAAAAAGACCAAATCTAGGAAGACAGAGCATAGGTTTAATCTTGTACCCAATAAATTTAATGTATATTTAAGGCATCTAAATAAAGATTTTGATTACACATTTGGCTAAAGGATATAGAACCAAAGTCATTGCCAATGAGATAATTGTGGGTACAGATAAAATTGCCCCAGGAAAGGGAAAAGACAACGTGCTAGTCCCTGGGATGCACTATTTTATGAGTGGGTAAAGAATCATGAGTCGAGAAGTTCATTTAACACAGGGGTTCTTTTGGGGGAAACATAGAACCATGGAGGACCCAAGGGGGGAAAGCATGACATGGCATCAGCCTTGGCTAACTATGTAAATATACATTGGTTCTTGATTGTTTTGATAATGATTCCCCCTCAATTATAACTCCATATTCAACTAATAAAAAAAAATCAGGAAAAAATAAGAATCTTGAGTCAACAGAAAATGTTATTAGGGGAACAGGGTGGCTACATGAGAAATGCCAGTGACCACTGAAGGCACCAACTGAAGTTGGTGACCATGAATTTATGGTAAATCCTGACTGCCCCATGGGTGACTATGCAAACCACACAAGTAGTTGGGTACAGAGGTAGGGAACACTGATGGCATGGATTCTCCAGGATTGTTTTCAAGGTATATGGAGTAAAAGGCAGAAGATCCAAAGATTCAGGTACATGACATAATGTACAATACAACTATTAAATAGAAAAAAGGCTTTTTAAAAAATTTAAAAGTTCTAAGAGATACAATGTATGCCCAAATAGTTCTTCTTACTTTAAATATTTCTTTTGGATAAATTCCTAGGATTACTCAGTCAAATAAGGAGTAAGAATAACTTTCAGGGTTTTTAATGACATTGCCAATTTGTTTTCAAAGAAATTTTCCTAATTTTGTTTGCAGTGGGGCAGTGGGTATCCTAATTTTCATTCTTTGCATTTTAACAGGCAAAAAGAATGTGTCCTTTAAATTCTCATAATTGTTACTGTCTTTCAGCTACTGTGTGTCTCCATAAATTTTCCTCAGTTAAGATCCATATCTCATGCATATATGAGAAGCCCTTCCTGTTGCTTTTTGTTTTTTTTTTTTTTAAAGAATCAAGACTTTAAAAAAACAAGAGAGGAGGACGGTGAGAGAAACAATTTTCAGTTAGTTTTTCAAATGCCTTTTGTTGTTGGAGACTTCATTGGGTGTGTGGTGCTGGGGTTTGAACTTGCGTACTTGCGCATGCCAGGGAAGCACCGTAACCGCAGAGCCACTGCTCCAGCCCCCTTCCTGTTGCCTTTACAGAGTGATGAAACCTTGTCTGGTTATTGAGTGTTGGGGTCATAAGCACTTCTCCTTGCAAACCAATATATTCCATTATATTCTGACTTTTGGGACAAATGTGAGTATAAAGTATTCCAAGAAGATGAAAATGCAGAGGCCCCAAGGTAGAGAGGGATGGAGAGAGAGAGACAGGGAGAAGGAGGAGGAGAGAGAAAGAGTGAGCAGGAGAGTGAGAGTGAGCAGGTGCTAGAAGATGAGATCAAAGAGATAAAATTGGGTCAAAATATAACTGAGCCCTGAAACCAGAGTGAGGAATTTGATTTCATTTTGAGTGAGATGAGAAACCAGTGAATGGTTTTCAACAGGAGAGTGATGTAATCTCACTTTAAAGAGATCACACTGTTGGGAGAGGCATATACTGGGCAGAATAGAAGCGGAAGCCTCTTCAGGATACTAATTCTTAGGTAGTTCAAGGGCAGAAGTGGGGTCTGAAGCAGGTGTAGGCTGAGGGCTGAGAAATGACATAAATGAGCCCTTCTGGCTCTGTTCTTTCTGCTCTGAGGAGAGGCCTGAAGCAGATGGTGGAGACTTGTCCCTTCAGCTTCAAGGCCCAGGATGTTGAAGGCAGTGACGGGCCTGGGGCTTGGGGATCTTTGGCTGCCACTTTGCAACCAGAACAGGAAAGTGTGTGTGTGTGTGTGTGTGTGTGTGTGTGTGCACGCCCGTGCGTGTGCGCATCTTTATAGCCTAGGAATCCAGTTATCTCATTCCTCCGGGTCTGGGCTCTGAGCCTCCTCTCTGCAGCTGCCTCTGAGGATCTTCTCTTGGGACAAGTATCTGGCAGATACTGAAGGATTATGTCTCTAGCTTACTTTCTGCCTATTTTCTCTCCTACTCACACAGGATTTGTGAGAGAAAAGTTCCCAGTACAGAGTTTTTGGCTTTCTTATGTTCAAATGATATCATCAGGCTAATCATTCCATGATTCTGATTAGATATCAAGTTTATCATTCAGCATCTTTCCTTTCCCATTTGCCACAAATCTTGCTCATATGCTTTCTTATAATTCTTAATTAAATCTATTTTTGGTTGCCATACTCTCTGCACTTGAATCGTCTCCTTGCAGCTCAGCGATCAGCCTATTTAGAAATCCCAATTCTCATTAAAGGAAGAGCTTAGGGATGATTTGAACAGTGTGCAGTATTTTACATGGCGTCCTTATCAATTTTATTTTTGAGTCCATGTGAAATCTCAGCTTCTTTGCTCTTTCTAAACTCTCCCCCTTTTGACCTGCTTAATGACTTTAGGTTTGTCTGAAAGAACAGAAGGACTTTCTGGGAGTGTATATTGTTCCTGAGGCATTGGGTGTTGCAGGAAGTCATATTAATTTACCATGTGTTATCACACAATTATTTATCATGTGTATAGAAGAAGGCCCTTCCAAATATCAAGTGCCCAGGGAGAACTGTGTGTGGAAAGATTTTCTGAGAGGATGATAATTTATATATTAATTATTTATTGGGCTTCAACTCTGTACTTAGTACTAATATGATAGAGTCACTTTACACACACTTCTTACAGTCACCAAATTCTGATAGATGAAGACAGACTTTTCAACTGTGAATGTTTATAGGAGCTGTGATTAATTTATGCACAAGGATCAATGAGACAAGATAAGAGTAGGTGGAGGCTGGAAAAATGTAGATGGACAACTATTTTAGTCCTAAAGAAAGGATTAGGGTTTAGAGTGAGTTAAAAGGGTATATAGCATGAGAAATAATTGTGTAATAAGACAGAGGCCTATTGTGAGATCTCTAAATACCTCAGTATGGGAGGAGCCTTCCAGGTTATATGCTGGAGAATTAGGCCCAGGAGAGCCATGCATGCAACTAGGACTTCTGAATTTATCCTGTAGACAAATGGGAGCCATGAAATGTTTTAAACTAGGTTGTATTATGACCATATTTTCATTTAAAGGATTGCTTAGGGAGCAAAAGCTTGCAGTGAGCCCAGAGTACAATTGAAGTCATTCACTTAATATAAATTTCTTGGTGAAGGGTGAGGTGGGGAGGGGCTGGGACAGAGAGTAGGAGGACAATGTGCTGAGATAGTGGGAACCTGGGTGGGATGGGGGATGGGATTTAAAAGGATGGATTAGAAAGTTTGAAAAAGGAAGGGTCAATTGACAGGACATAGTGAGAGATTTCATGTAAGTAATCAAGAAAAGGAAATAGCAAATTTTGGAAGAAAGATGAATTGAGTTTTCAAATGTTGGAGTTTCAGGTGCTTGTGTGACTTCTAACTACAGATGTTCAGCAGATAGCCTAAGATTTGAGACCATTAACACAGGAAGGTGTTGATAAAAACATCTTAGCCTCATGATTCCTTGAATCCTTGATTCTCTTTTCCCCATCCCCTCTCTTTTCTTTCTTTGTGTGTTGGGGCTGAAGCCAGGTCCTCATGCATACCAGGCTTGAATCCTTGACTTTAATGAGCTTCCTCAGTCTTTACTTTCCCAAACTATATCCTCATTCCGGTCTAGATCTTGACATCATCTTTACCTGATCTAAATTTGAAGAATTAAAGTCCAGTATGGCAATCTGACCACTGGTAATTCCTATGTCCAAGCTTTCTAATTACTTTATAACCATGTCTTTTCATTTAGGTAATTGAGATTTCATGTCACTCTACTTTTCAAAAAAAACTCTTAGTCCATAGGACTTTGTAGTGTTGTTTTTTCTCTATCCACTCTACATCAGAAAAGAGCAATCTTACCTTTTATTATTTAGAACATGCAATATGCCAATTCCCTTATTTTCTGGCATACCCATTCTGAGAATTCTTAATGTTGGATCTGGGATACTGGGTGCTAAAGTTAAGTGACAATTATGCATTTAGGACCACCATTAGTGTGTGGATTCAGTGGGTCCCTCAGCAATTCTGTGCAAAATTTTTGCATATCGCTATCTAGATTCCTCTGCCAAATCCTGGGGCGTGTTCCAAACCTTCATCAGTTTCTTACTACTTTTTCCACAATGATACTGTGCTGCAAAGCTTGACTGACAGATAGTCTTTCTATTTCAAAGAAAAAAATGAAGGGATCATGTTGGATTCCTTGGACCTGCCATACCTGAAAACTTATCCATGGGAGCTCTTATGCTTTCTTTCCTCTGGCCACAGAGGAGAACATAGCTAAATGATATTAATCTTCAAAGATCATTCTGTGTTCTTGACTTGATCATTTCTCTTTCAATGATTCCTTCTTTCTTGTCTACATTCATCTCTCAATATTGCCTTTATTGTGGCAGTCAGTTTTGCATTGCTGTACCTGACAAGAACAATGTAGAAGAGGGAAACCTCATTTTGGTTCATGGTTTCAGAGGTTCAGTCCATGGTTGACTAAATCCATTGCTATGGGCCAACTGTGAGCCTGAACATCATAGAAGAAGTGCATGAGACAGAGGAGCACTGCTCACCTCATTGTGGCCATGGCACAGAGGGGAGGGGCTGCAAGGAAGTCGCACTCTTCCAGACACACCCTCTGTGACCTACCACCTGCAGTCACATCCTGCCTACCTACAGTTAGCACCTAGTCAGTCCATTCAATCTAGCATGGACTGATTAGGTTACAACCCTCATAATCCAATAATTTTACTTCTGAATATTCCTGCATTTAACACAGGGGTTTTTAGGGACAGCTCATATTCAAACCATAATACACACTTTCTCCATGTTCAAGACTCATTTAAAAAAAAAACAACTAAAACTTTCAGTTGATTCCTCCAGTTGCCAATCCCTTCTCCAGATTAGATGGGTCAGTGACTTGACTTTTTAATGCTCTTGTGCCTTTAAACCAGATTTCTCAACTTCACTACCCTTGCAGGGAACTGTCCCGTGTACTGAAGGACTCCTGATGTTTACCACCTGGATGCCAGTAGCACTGTCCCTACTAGTTGTGACAACTAAAATGTCTGTAGACACTGCAAAATTATTTTAATTGAGACTAAACTCATAATGCTGGCTGTTTACACAGGCATGCACTGAGACTCAGAAAAGTCCTTAGTGATATTGTGTTATCAGGGAAGAATATAGCTGATTTTACTACTAGAGTGACCATGGTAGCAAATAATTTTGTTTTCTTCATAAGCTATGCTGACAGAAAACTCAGTAGTTATAAAGAGAGAGGATATAAAAGAGGTTACTCTGAGGAATATTCAGAATGGATATCTAGAGACCCCATGTATTTTTTTTTAATCCGTTTTTTTTGTTTATTTGTTTTTTTCACTGCTGTGACTAAAAGAAGAACAGTTAGAGGAAGAAAAGATTATTTGGGGGCTAACGGTTTCAGAGTTCTCATTCCATAGACAGCGGACTCCATTCCTCAGGGCATGAGGCAAAACATCATGGTGAAAGGGTGTGGCAGAGGAAGGCAGCTCAGGACATCTCATCAGGAAGCAGAGAGAGCTCTGCTCAACAAGGAGAAAATATAAACCCCAAAGGCACACTCCCAAGGGTCCACCTCCTCCAGCCACACCCCACCTCCTACAGTTCCCACCCAGTTAATCTCTACCAGGGATGAAAGCACAGATTACATTAAACCTCTTATCACCAATCATTTCATCTGAAGTTCCTTGCATTGTATCACCCATGAGCTTTTTTTTGGGGGTGGGGTGGGACGCCTCATATCTAAATGATAGCAGTGTGATTTAAGTTTATTGAAACTTACCTGTGACAAGACATGTAATGTTGAATTTTCTTTCCATTAAAATAACTTCTTTCAGATATTATTTGTGCTGGATTAGCAAGCTGGAGAATTCTTTTTACTATGTTTGATGGAAGAATAGTCATAGGACCTGAAGGAAGAGAAACATATCCCTAAAATGAAATGGATGTTCTCTGAACTATGGTCAGTTTTAAGTGAGGTAGTTCTATTTACATATTCAGGATGCTCAGTTTTGAATCTTTATTTTTAAAAGCACCATGAGTTTTGGTACAAATTATGGAATAATACTCATTAAGACAGGGAGGAAAAACTGATTGTATAGAACATTAAGCCCAAGAAGTACCCCTTCCATTTTTGGTAACCACTATTTACTATGGTTGCCATTGGATTCAACTCTCTAGGTTGTTCCCTTGAGTGGGATAATATAGGAGATTGCCTAAAAAAAGGTACCAAAGATACCAAAGAGGCCTTGGGCTTTATATTTTATTTAAAAGTCTTTTCTATGTTGTACAAGCTTTACTATAACTCTTGAAAACTAACGACATAGTGCCCTGGAAATCTGTTTTAAATCAATTATTTGTAATTTGTTGGGGCTTGCTATCTTTCAAATCCTGGGCTGAAATCATAGAAATCTAATTCTCTCATAAATTTTGTGAGGTGCTATGGAGTGATGGAGCCAATATACTCTGGCTTGCAAGAGTTGATTATGCACATGTCTTTCCAACTCTATGTCTGTCTTTCTTCCTAGTTTCCTCCTTCCTTTCCTCCTTCCTCTCCTTTTTCCTTCCTCTCCTCCTTTCCTCCTCTCCTTCCTTCCTTACCTTTCTTTCTCCCAGGGAATTGGTTGACCAGCATAGCACTGAAGATAGGTTCTTATTGTCTCCATTTTATAGCTGACATTTAGGCTCAGAGAAGGAACTCACTAAATTAGTTTAACTTTAAAAGCCACGTAAGTTCTTCAACTCCTCGTTGAACATAAATGGATGATAAGGCATTTATGAAATTCAGAGTATGGTTATTTCATAATAGTTTTCATCATGCTTGGTTTTCTAACACATTTCCAAAATATTACCAGCATATGAATTAGTAAACCCTATTCTATCGCTGGCCAGTTATATGACCCTAAACAAGTTTTCTCAGCTGCTCAAGGATGGGGGATGTGACCCATATGTGACCTTTTTTTTTTTTTTAAGAGAGAAGGACAGTGAAGTGGGGAGAGAGAGAATCAATTTTTATTGAGTTTTTCACATGGCTTTTTTTGTTCTGACACTTAGTTGTGTATGTGGGTGCTGGGTTTGAACCCGTGTACTTGCGCATGCTGGGCAAGCACTATAACCGCCGAGCCACCACTCCAACCCCATAAGTGACATTTAAGATCCTGCCTACTCATGCCAGCATTAAAATTCTTGCGGTTCTAATGGCTACAATGTGTCTCATTTAAAAGTATTAATTCAGAATATCTTAAATAATTCAATCTAAGTTTATTAAAGATGTAGCTTTGGAGGTGAAATCTATCATTTTCTTTAAAAAGTTTCAGAAACTAAAGCTGAGGGAATTCTACTGTGAGGGAAACCCACTTTTCCTGAAGCAGCCAATTATTGCTGAACAACAAGAGGACATATGGAGTCTACAGGTGAGGGGTATAGCTCCTTTGCATAAGTCTTCAAACTAAAATTGTGGTTTAAAATTTAAAAGGTTTTTATTTTAAAGGATTCTGGCCAAGCTAGCAAATGATTAATGTAACTTTAGACCATTGGCAATGTGGATCCTACACATAATTTTTTGACTTGCTTACAAAATCCAATGTAATCCTATCTGATTTCAAGAGTGACTAAACACAGAGAAATGGAAATATTTTGTTGGATGAAAAGAAAAGAGTGGACTTTGTTTTCACTTTAGATTTCTAAGTACTTTTTCTGTATTATCTAAAGATGCATTAATTTGTTTTACTGAGGTCTTCACCTCTTCCATTTCCTTTTCACTTATCTCCATCCCTAATGAATGCATGAATATGATCCAGAACTCATGTTGACTTTAGTAAAACAAGGTGATTTTTTTTTTTGGAGGGAGGAGTACTGGGGAGTGAACTTAGGAGGCCTTAATCAATGAGCCACATTCCCAACCCATTTTATCTTTTGAGATAGGGTGTCACTAAGTTGCTTAGAGCTTAACTAAGTTACTGAGGCTGATGCTGGCTGAGCTTGCAATCCTCCTGCCTTAGCATCCTGAGTTGCTGGGAATATATGTGGGTCCCACCATGCCTGGCCCCAAGTTGGTGATATTAAAAGAAGAAGTAGGAAAACATAGTAGTGTGGTGCCTTAATTATTACAGATTGCAAATCCTCTGACATTTGGGTTTGGCTTCTCCATCATGAATTTGGACTTCCCCCAGATCAATTTGAGTCTGCAGCTGAGCATGCAAGATTTTCATTAAGACTTTCAGAAATTGCATAGGGTTCATATTTCCTGCTGTAGGAAACAACCAACCTTTTTCAGTGGCTTAATTTGTTTTAAAATACATTTCCCCCTTTTTGCACAAGTCATACACGATTATTACTGAAAATTAGAAAATATAGATGGACAAGAAGGAAAATAAATATCAGTTAAATGTACTGCTGTAGGAACAGAATCTTACCATGAGTAGAGAAATTAGAAACTCATAGAAATACTCAGAAATCTAGTATGCAGAAATATAAGTACTCTTTTCTGTGACATTATTGCTCTAGAACTTTCAATGCGTCAGAATGAGTTTTAAAGATGAATTCAAACTCCGCACATCAGAGACTTTTTTTTCCACTCAAAATATTGTGAATTTCTTTCCAATCATGAAAAAAGAGATTAAGACATCTTTTTTGATGAATACATGGTATTCTTTCATATCATAACATTTTAACTACTTTTCCCCTTTTTGAGATATTCATAATTTTTGGCTTTTTGCCTTAATAGAAAAAGCTACAATGACCATACTCACAGTAAATGCCTAGTTCATATTCACATTTCTCCCTGAATAAAATTACTGGTGTAAAGAATTGGTTTCTTTTACAGATTATTTCTTTGTAAATTCCCTTCTTGAGACTATTTCCACAAAGAACATTATTTCCTACTATTGTGTGAAAATAATGCTCATTTTAAATTCAATCCTAAATTATTGGAAAAATTGTAGTATTTAATTCATTATAACTTATTTTTCATGCTGCATCAACTATTTCAGAGTATTAACAGTATCTAATGCTTGTTTTAAGTTTCCCATGATAAAGGAACTGTTCTAAGTATTTAGCATGAATGAACCAATGCAGTTCTTTAATAACACTATGAAGGTAGGTACCATGGTTTCCCAGAGGTTAAATGACCCATTCAAGGTCATAGAAATAGTGTTTCAACACTATTTCTACACAGTGATACCAACTTAAGGAATTGGACTTGAGACTCTGTACTGTAATTCTGCCTCAGAAACTGGATGAAGGGAGGTGAGGGAAATGGAGACTGAGTAGTCTTGAGTAGGAGGAGATTTTGGTTTGTTGGAGCAGATAGCCCAACATGGCAGCACCCATTCAGAGAACCGTCAAACTCAAGAATGTGGCCAACACTCAAGGTGACAGAGAAGTATCTTTTCCTTCTGATTTTCAAAACTATAATGTCCAGAAGCACAAGATCTAATTTTACACATACACAAGCATCATATATAACATATAATATATAAATATATGCTTATATTTATATTAAATTGCTATTGTTTTGCAATTTGTAAATTATTTGTATATTTGTGTATTTTTTAAAGTATGCCTAAGAATTTTTATTAGAAAGGTCACAGTCATTTGGACTAGCATTTTGGATAATGCTACTGATTAAACTCCTTTGGGTGTCAAAGAATTATAGAGCTTTGAAATAGTGTATGTGTTGGTAAAGAATTTTTTTAAAAAAACTTTTTCACCTTAGAGATATGGAAACTAAATTTGAATATTCATAACTATATTATAAAAAATATTAGCTAGACTCTACTGCATTTGTAGGTGCCAGGCTGTTCTACTAGTGTTAGTTGAACTGTCCAAACTCTATGTGATGGTAATGGAAAAATCCTTATTTTATAAAGGAGGAATCAAAGATTAGAGAAGTTAAGTGCTTGTCCAAATATGGTTGTACACCTTATAAATCCTAAAACTAGGATTTGAACCTCTGTATCTGCCTGACTCTGATACTGAATTCAATGTCTTAATGCCTCTCATGTACAGAATGACAGTGGTTTGTACAATAGTTATGAAGTCTTTCATTCTTTCTAAGGTTTCATATTTGTTTCTACATTTAAAATTTTTATACTGGCATAAATATAATTTATAGATGTTTAATTTCATAACATAAATGAAATAGTTATATATAAGACAAAATAAAATAATCTCCATACAAATAATTCCATGAAAGATTTCCTAATTTTTTGATAGCACTCTAATTTGGCCATCCTTAAATTGTATATTGCCAAAAAATGCACTGAATGTATCTCTTAAGAGGTGTTCTAAAAGATACTATTATTCAGGTAAATATCTTATTTTATATATACCAGATTTCTAGGCAATAGATTTACTTTATATTTTAATGGTATACATTTATTTTTCCAAAGTAACACACTGGCAGCAAATAGAAGAATATAAATAAAGGCTGATGTAAGAGTTATCAAAATATACTGAGTGAAACAAACATTTTTTGGTCCAGCCATCACAAATGGGAAAAGTGATCTATATGAACCTATTTATAGGTCCCATGCATTTCAACAAATTCTATTTGGGTGTCGTGAATCGTAGTCTGTGAATTTTCTGTAGCTTTATAGTGAACCCTAGCCACTGAATTCATGTAGCTAACAATGTAACTGTAAAGTGAGCATTTCATTGAGAATCACAAGCTATGCTCTGCTTATAATAATTTGAGAAAGTGTGACAGCTGACTTCAGTCCTGTAACCATCCAGGCGAATGAGCTGAAGTGGGTAGGAGGTTATGCTGTTGAAGGACCAGATATTTAAAGAACATTTGTTTGCAGTATAAAGGCAACTCTCCAGACTCTTATTAACTGGGAGGAATAAGGTAACAGGGAACAGAGCTGTAGCAATTAATAGGATTTTGTTTTTATTTTAAAAATTTTAACTGGGGTTAATGAGTGAAGTATTATGTGTGTATGTATATATTCCCAAAGATTCTTATCAGAGCCTGATGTGGACTATTCTGATACTCCTGGGAAATCTTTCAGTTTGGCCTGGAAAAAAGTATCCCAAATAAACTATCCCCATACAACATTTCAAGCAGTGCTTGTATAACATTTATACAGGACTTCCATGCTACTGGCATGGACAATGGGCGGCATTCAGGGAGTAAGGCAAATGTTTGTGTTCTTTGGTTACCCAGTGAAGATTTAATTTTATAAATTACGTATGTTTGCTTTAGGCTGATGATATTGTTGCTGATTGTCCTGGTGAAAGCAACTGCCATTTTCTCATTACTGCTGTTATTATTTAATGTTATAATATTATGATTGCATAAAGTCAGTTTTCTCAATATATATGTAACCAGGTCTAACACAAATTGAATTCAGAGGTTTAGTGCATAGAAGTTATTGCTCTTCAACAAGATGGCATTATTCAAGTACTTTAGGCAGCTAATAATTTAGACTAGCCCTTCTTTTACTTTATCATATGCATAGATTGATTTCTTGAGATGAGGACTTTTTGGGATTTTGATTCAGTAGTACTGGGATACAGCTGAGATTCTTCATTCCTGTTAAGCGGCCAGGTAATTCAGATTCCACTGGTTTTCAAGCCTTAATTATAAAAAAGATTTAGACTTTAGTGAATATGACAGTTCAAATTTTGAGGCCCGTGCAGTCCTTGCTAACTGTAATGAAATTTACCAAATTTGAACCTAAACTACATATATATATGTATATATACATCTTCATAAAATTGATAAGGCAAATTTATTGTGACTATGATTCCTATATGTTAGACATAGATATATTATAATGGAAACAACTTACTTATGTTGGTTAAAAGCGAACTTATTTACAATGCCAGTCATTTACAACATAATTAATTATATACACCTAAGAATTTTCATTTAACTGAAACTAAGGAATAAGATAGAAATTTGAATCAGTGTAATGGGAATCAATGTATTGCAAAATTTAAAAAATGGTTTGAGGAACATGTTCTTCTTTTTTTAATTTAGGAAATAACATCAAGATTTGTCATGAATCAGCTAGCAGAAAAAGATCCTTTCCTAATGCGTGCCATAGAATGGTATCCAAAGGTCAGGAACTTAATATCTCAGGGAAAAAAATGTCCAATATGTGGAAAATTCTTTTTAACCATATGGCTGGAATGTGTTCGGTTTGTTCCTCCACCAAAGGTATGGTACTTTTTTGTGTGAATATGAGCTGAGTGTGAGATCTACTCCTGTGTTTTGTCCTTATCTAAGTCAACCTGTAATAAATAGATTTGTATATAACAATTGACTTCAGTGATAGTATAATGTTAATTTTGGAGACAAATTTGAGTATCTGCAGTAATCATCATGACCCATTCCATTTACATTTAAATTTTTCTTTATGAGGACACATGTACTCTATCAAAGTTCCATGGAAATTCAAAATTTTTAACCAGTAAATCCCTTTTGTTAATCAATCTCATTAAAATCAGAACTGTGTTCCCCTAGGGAGAAGAAAGTTTCAGTGATCTGTAATGGAAGACAGGTGCAATATATGTGCTGGTTACTTTTTGAAGTAATGTTCTAGAACATCAAGTGCTTCAGGATGTAAACTACAGCATTACATCACCTGGATGTTAAGTACCCCTGGGCAGTTCGTAGCTCATCAACCATGTTCTACACCACGTTCACCAGACTCCTTTTTTTATAAATAGCCAGAGACTAGATATTTTAGGCAATGTGGTTCCTGTCACAATTGTATAACTGTCATTTGTAGCACAAAGCCATCTGTAGACAATGTGTAAATGAAAGTGGCTATGTTCCAATAACACTATTTCTGATCTTAAACATTTAATTTCATATAATGTTTACATGTCATTAAATAGTTTTTTTTACATTTGTGTAAATGTGGAAACCCCAGCTTATGTGTCTTATGGAAACAGAATGTGGGCCAGATCTGGAATAGAGACCATAGTTGGCCTATGTGTGTTCTAGATCATCCAACATTTGTTCTTGACATCATATTTTCCTCTGTACTCTTGTTGAACACTTGGACTCTCTTGAGATAGCACATTGTGCAATTGTCAGTGTTAAATAAATGAGTAAAAACAGATGCAGGTCCTGTCATTCTGAAGATTATGTCTGATGAAAGAGGTCAATGTTAAACAAATGAACACACATGTAATTGAAAATTGTGATAAATATTATGACATAGAGGAATAGTGTGTGAGTCTGTTAAGGCTGATGTAACAGTAGCAGAGACTGGGTTACTTAAGCAACAGAAATTTATCCTCTCACAGTTCTGGAGATTGAAATCCAATATCATGTTATTGGTTGGTTGGTTCCTTCTGAGAATTACGAGGAAAAATCTGTTCCAGGCCTCTCTTCTTAACTTCTAAGTGGCCTCTCTTCTCCAAACATCTTGACACTTTGTCATTCTTCTACATGTATCTGTGTCCAAATTCCTCCTTCTTACATCCACCATATTGGATTAGGGCCCACACTAATGACCTGATTTTAACTTGATCACCTTTGCAAAGGTCCTGTCTTCAAACTAGATTACCTCCTAAGGCACTGGAGGAAGGATTTCACCATATAGATGTTTTTTGGGGGGTACAATTCTGCAATTAAATGTAGATGTCAAACAGGAGATAGAGAAGTTGCCTTTTAAAACCTGGGATAAGGGAAGTCCTCACCAAGGTAAGACATTTGAGCTGACACTTAGGGAGGAGAAAAAATTAGTCTGGTAAAGAGGTAGTGGGGATAGTGTGTGTTGAGACTCTGAGAAGGGAAATCACTTTATTACTTGAGGGACTGAAAAACAGTTTGGTCTGACTGGAGGATATTAATTGATAGGCAAATTGAGGTAGGCAGGAGATGTTTCACAAAATATCATTAAGATATTTGGCTTTTACTCACTATGCAATGAGACCTAGCTGAAAGATTTTAAGTAAGAGTGATACATCTTGATTTATATTTTAAAGAGGCATCTTCTGAGTGGAGGATGAATTAGAAGAAGACTATTGTACCAAACCAGCTGAGAGATGATGATGACAGTGGCAGTAGAGATAAATAGATGGGTCTGAGATATATTTGCAAGAAGAAATAATAAGACTTCCAATTTTACTGGCCTAAAGTACCACATGGATGCAGATGGCTTTTCGTTGACATGGAAGTGACTGAGAAGCAGGTTTATTGGGAGAGACAGAAATTCTGTCTGGATGTGAGAAGTGTGAAATTCCTACTACCAGGGGAAATGAGCAACATGAAGCCATAGACTAAGGCAGTGTGTTGGGAATCGAATGGGTTCGAATGTGTGTCAGGGGAGTTTGGAGGGTCGGATTTTGGTAAAGAGCTAGCTAGATATATGCCTTCTTATACCATTTCTACAGAGTCTAATTGTAAACCTTGTGGTTTCAGTAATTAAAGGTGTCATTTGACCCAAGTAGTCTTTGTGCCGATAAAGGATCTCAGTTGAGTCTGCTTACATCTGTCTCAGTGGATCTTGTCACCAGTCACTCATCAAATTTACCTATGAAGCTTTTCAAAAATACAGACATCCCACTCCATATCAGAATCTGGAGAGGTAGGGCCCTGGACATCTACATTTTTATCAAGTTTCCTTGAAGATGTTCATGTGTTGGGAATCCCTGTCCTACATGTGTAGGGCTGTTCCAGCACTAAGGCAGGACCTGCCTTTTTTTAGTGAGCATGGACTCCTTGGTGCCTTATACATAGCTAAGAGTAAGAATCAGTGGTTGAATGTATGAATTAATAAATTATCTGTAGTGACAAAGGTGAGATGTGGATAATAATAAGAGAGAGAAGGAGCGGGGTTGGTGAAGGGGTAAATCCACTGTGGTGTACAGCCAACAAACACATATTTTCACATGGCCTCCACCTGGGAACCTGAGTAAATCCCCTGTAAGACAGCTTGAGAGCACATGGTAGAGTTTTCTCTCCATCCATCTATTTCTTGGAAGTCATGCTGAAAGGCTTTCCGTTTACCCTGCTGGAAGCAGAGCAAAGGCTCGCAACGGAGTACTGTGTTCCTGAGTGTCTGTGGAGCCAGGATTAGGCCTCTCGCAGCTGTTGCTTCCCCAAGGACAGTTGGGGAGCTTATGTGAATGCTGATGATGTATTTTCACTAGTGTTATTAGTTGCTCTTTCTTAGGTTTACATTTCTAACTGCTGGATGAGAACATCACTACTTACATTTCAGAGCTGTATTGGCTTTCTCAAAACTGTTAATTGTGGGGATTTCTTTTATGAAACTAGCTATGTGTGCTGTTGGCAATGAACTCCAGTAAGGACAGCTATTTTTTTTTTTAAGAGAAAGAGAGAATCAACTTTATTTTTCCATGTGGCCTTTGTTTCTCTGACACTTGTTATATATGTGTTGCTGGGGTTTGAACCCAGGTCCTTGAACCTGCCAGGCAAGCGCTCCAAACCACGGGGCCATGGCTCCAGCCCCAGGACAACTTTTTCCCCACCCACTTTTTATTTTGAAAAATTTGAAAACAGCACAAAATTGAGTGAATAATGTAGTGGATATTTCTTATACTCAATCTGAAGTCATCAATTTTTAGTATTTTGTTTTATTGGCTCCTTTACTTATATTTTTCCTTTAACATTCATCTTGTTTAGAACAGATTTGATGACAAAAACCAAGAAAAGGTCTTACAATGGGAGATTGCATCACTCTCTAGGATACAAATTAAAGAATGGATTGTAACTCTAAGAAATATAAATATATAATTAAATATCTGTGCTTCATACCAATAGAGAACTTTCATCAAGAGTAATCTTAGATGATGGTCCAGAAAATGTGTAGGTTATTTTAGATGTAGTAATACGTGAATAGGCTTTGGAGGTTCCTAGTACTGGCTGTTTATCTCTAAGAAGCAGAACACAGATTCTATAAGAGCTACTTCAAGTAGGTCATTTATAATTCTGTAGAATGAAATCAGAGGACTGGCGCTGTAGTTCACGTCATGTGATGGCAGGTGACCTGGGAGTGTTGTCAAGCAGGCTACAGAATCCCAGAGCAACTAATGAGTAAAAGAACTCTAAGTCAGCTATGGTGGCACAGAGCTTAGAAAATTTTTCTCAATGTCCTTTGCCATAGTTTTTGAGTCCAGTAAGTATTTTTAAATGCTACAATTATATAAAAAGGTGGGGGTATTTCACAAAAATAGAAGACCATTAGAGTAGATGAATGTGATTGACAGAGAGGAAGAAGGGGAGGAAATGGAGAAATATCAAGGAATGAAATCTACAAATTGCTATGCCTATGTATTAATATAGTCCAATGAATTTCATATGTATATATAGCTATAATGCACTACTACAAATAATAATAACAGTAATAGATCAGTACAGTAGAGTAAGTGATCAGGGGAGGGAGGCGTGGAAAAAAATAAGGTACTGGGAAGTGAAATAGATCAGATTATGTCATGTTCGTGTATGAATATGACAAAATGAATCCCACTGTTATGTATAATTATCACGAACCAATAAAAATAAATTAAAGAAATAAAGACTATTTATTCAATATAAAAAATGTTACACATGACAACCTACATCTTTATGAATGAGCTTTCACTCATTACAAAGGAATGATGCTAAAATAAATAAGAAAGTATGTGGGTATCATTCCTCGTTAAATAATTTCTAAGAAATTTGTACCGTCATCATTATCCATGTTGGAAAGAGCTTTGGAAAATACTTTATTGAGGAATTGGGAGCCTAAATTGAAGACTAATTTTCTCCTTCTCTTAATCCAGTCATGAAAAAGTCATGTTTATACTAGGCGTAACTGCTTGTGCTTAAGAGAGAGAAATTTAAAAAGAGGAAACATTTAATCACAGAAAGCATCCTCAACCCAGCTACATGTATATTGGGCTCTTTGAATGATTGTATGCCTTTAGAAGTTCTTTTTGAATAAGAAACTGCCATGTCAATTGTTCAGTCTTTTAATGCTTTGAAGCTCTTGCTATGGAAATGTCTTTGTCCAAGTTAAGTTGGTGTTTATAGTAAAAGTGTTGAAGTCTTCATGGCTCTTAGAAAAGTTTGAATTCATTTATTTCCTTGGTGTGTGATGTCTGTGCCATCAAACCTAAGGTCAAGGAATTCAAGGACCATTTTGGTTTTCTTCATCATTTGTAGAGAACAGAGCCTGGTACGTGTTTGGTTTTTACTAAATGACCAATGTGTTGGAAGATCTGGATTTGAGTACCAGCTCCTCTCTTTCTTTTTACTCGACTATTAATGTATTCCATCAAATGTATCACAGAGCACAATCTGGCAGATCTGCTACCAATAAGGGCTACTATCAAGGTTTAAAAAACAAGTAAATCTGGACCCAGAACTAACCATGTAGCCAAAGAGAACATTGGAATAATGGGTTAGCAGAAATTTAAAACTAGCTGGAATTAAACAACACGAGCAAAGAGAGCATCAGTGAGAAAGTAGTGAGAGAAATGGATGTTAGGACTCAAGATGGGAGTAAATATGTGAGCACATGTGTAACTTATCTGTGAATTATTCATATTACCATCTGGAATGGATTGTTGTAGGCAAGAGTCATTTAATGATTGCAATATGTTAGATTATTTGGCAAAAATTTCCCTGTTTTCCACTGGTCATGTTCTGAACACCTTGGAGAAGTTGCCCTGTTCATTTTCACTCTGACAGATTCCATCTCAAAATCATCTGATGATTTTGCTAGTCTCATTTCAAATCTCTTTTGCAGAAATTGCAACCTAATAAAAATAACCACAACTGACAACACTTAGTTGATATTGAGTGCGTGTCTGATGCCATGTTAAACATGTCTCCTAAAATACCTTAATTAATAATGTCCAAAACATCCCAGGACACTCATGAGAAATTTCAAGCACAGAAAAGTCAAATTATTTTGCCAAGTTCACAAAGCTTCCAGGTGAAGACTCTGGGGAGGAAAGTCAGGTGTATGATTTCTTGTTGTCAATCGGACATGGTGGGCCATCTTTCATAGACTTTGCAACAGTCATTCCTCATCTGCTTCAACCAAATTTAAGATATTTATGTTGAAGAGCCTTCTTCTGTCATCATTTATTTATCCATTAAATCTCATTTAATATTTCCTTTTATAAGTCAGGTTCTTTGACAGTAGCTGGAAATGCAAAACCTGACCCTTCAGAAATTCAACATGATCCTAGAAGTGGGATTATAATAAGGTGATTGGAATCTGACAATTTAGGCTTGAGGAAATAACCCCAGTGGTTGCTAGCAGTGAAATCTTAATTTCTTTAAGGCTAAGCTTCCTTGTCTGTCGAATAACAATAGTAATAGTGCTTATCTCATAGAAATGTGGTGAGGGCTACACGAGGCAATGCACAGCATAGCAGTGCCTAAAAATGGAACACACTAGATGCTTAATAAGGGACTTTTTTTTTTAAGACTTTAGACAGGAAAGGATGATGACATTTTTGTAATAAGTAGATGTGGAGGTACACAGGGTGCTCTGAGAAGAAGGTACCTCACCTAAGTGGGATGTTCTTTGGTCTATACCTGGGGCCTAGTGTAGTGTTGGAGACTAAGGTCAACATGATGACTAGCCAGAGGTCAGAAAGTGGTAAACAACTTTGAGAGGCCCAGATGGCTTGTAATTAGTAACCTGCCTGACCACATGACTAAGCTATTTGGCCGCTCATTTGTTACAACTGGATAAATGTGTTTGCACTGTACCCCTATTGGTTGTTGCAATAGATAAATAAAGAGAGTAGCGACTAGTCAGGTTAGAAGCAAAGAAGAAGCAGCAGCAGAAGAGACGGCGGAGAGATCAGCAGCAGTAGAAGAACCCTCCTATGCAGGTAGTAGCCTCGGCTGCAGTAGAAACAGGGACTCTAATAGCCTTGACTCTGAAAAGGATGTTTTAAAGGCCTTGCCTCTAAAAGAGGGAAGGTGGGAAGCGCTTGGAGGCCTTTAGCCGAGGTAAAGGGAGAAATAAAGTGCATGGAGAACTCAGGGCCAGTGGGTCTATTTTAATCTCAGTCAACCATCAAGTGAGAGCCCTCCAGTTCCTGCCGGCTGGGAACGGACAGTGTAGTGATTATATTTTGTACATAGATGATACATAACAAAGGTTAAAATGTTAAGAGATATTTCTTGGAAATGTGCTTTGAAGAACAGAGAGGCATTAAAGTTGATAAGGGACCAGGAGACAGTCATTTCAGGCGAGTCAACTGCCTGTGCAAAGGTAACCTTGTGCAAATAAATTGCACAAAAAGTACTGGAACTCGCTGAAGGTGAGGTGTGGGAGATGAGCTTGGAAACAGGCAGCGTGAGAGAGGATGGCTCTTGTGTGTCAGTTGGAAGTTACTTTTGAAAACTACTACATTAGTTTTCTAGGGATACCACAACAAACTACCACAGGTTTGGGGCCTTCAAAAACATAAATTAATTTTCTCAGGATTCTGAAGTCTAAAATTTCAAGACCAAACTGTCAGAAGGGTTGGATTCTTTGGTGGACTTTCTCCAGAACTTGTAGAGGGCTGGCTTTTCCCTTGTTTTGACAAAGTCTTCACTCTGTACGTGCATGTGTTAAAATTTACTATTCTTATTAAGGATATTAGCAATATTTGATTAGAATTCACCACAACTGACTCAATTTTAACCTCATTACCACTTTAAAGAGCATATACTCACCTTGAGAGCTAATGGGGGTTAAAACTTCAGCAATTTGATTTCTGGGTGATACTGTTTAATCTCTAATAGCTGCCTATAGTTGCTGAAGCAGTGCTGTAGAGAAAAGAAATGTTTATTTGACAAAAAGAAATGGGATCTGGTGATGTAGATTCAAGAATTGTTTTATGTAAGTGTGTTGCTTATTAAATGCATGGGAATGAAGATTGCCCAAGGAGACTTACCCAATGAAGAGGGACAACCAGAAAGACAGAACCCTTGAGGACAGCACATTTTAAAAGGTCTGAAAAATCTGGAGTTAGCAAAGGAGAGTGAGAAAGTAAAAACAGGGACAGAGGGTAAGTTAAACCCAGTAAACAGGGCACAAATTGTCCAAATTTAAAACACAGATGTGTAATAAACAGGACTTTTTTTCTCCTTCTATTTAGGTTCCCATTCTACTGGAAAATTTATTCTCATTAATTCCAGGCTTATGTGGTGATTTTAGGATGTTTTCAGTTATTTCAGATTTAATCTTGATCATTTATTCCTTCCCCTTTCTTTCTTCCTGTATTATCCTACTTTTGGAGCTCTTAAACAGTGTCATGGTATTAGGATATGTGAGTAGAACATTCTGCCAATGCTCAGTTTCATGTGGGCATCCCCTGAGGTGTGTGATCAACTTCTCTAGACCTCAAACATGGCCACTGCTCCATAATGGTGTCTATTTCCCATTAACTCTGCCTGTCTATCAGGTTCCCCATGTCTTCTTATTCTGACATTGAACTCCCATTGCTGGTCCTCTTTAACCATTTCTGCACTATGTTCTGAATGTGAAAAAATTTGGCTCCTCATTTGCTCCAATATGAACTCAAATATGAGATTATTAAATGTGCCAAATTGCGAGAGAAAAAAAAGATGAAAGATTGGTGGAGGGCCATGGTGTCCTTTGTGTCACTAATCGGCAGGACTTGGAAGTAACCTGCATTAATCAGAAGCCCAGGTGATGATAAGTCTTGACTAATCTCCATCAAATATAGAGGTAAAAGGCAGGAGAGCTGTAAGATGTTTCCTGGAGGGTGGAGAGGGATTGAGGAAAGACTTTGAAGATGATGGAATATATGCATGATTGTAGGCTGTGGAAGAAGCTAGTAAAAGGTGAAACTGAAAATTAATGTTGTTCATATACCAATTCAGTAGGAATTTAATGTTTTGATTGTGTCCTGACACATTTAGGAATTAATAGGACTAGAATTTGGTGACCATATAATGAGCCTTGTATATTCCATCACATTAAGGGAAGCTAAAAAGGAGATTTGAAAGTTTTTATATAGCTAGAAAATGGCTAGTAGTAGTGCTTTTTCACTTACAAAATGATTTCAGTTTTTTTTTTGTTTTGATACCTTTATGTTTACTATTTATAAGGTATTATGTTGGGCTTTTCAGATTAACACAGTTTACTCCATTGAGCAGATCGCAGAGTATTTTAAGTTTAGTGCTTTAGTAAGCATTATCATAAGACATATCCCCATGCTATGGAATCACAGACAGAGGTTTAGAGGAAACTTTCCTCAAGAGGTAGCATTTGAGTAACTTGAGTTTCCCATCCTCATATTAACTTTCTGATTTGGTTTTCATTGTCTCCATTCACAGATGAGAAAACTAAGGCGAAGCAAATGCTAATCTTTTTCTTTTTATCTCACAAGTTTCAAACCTATCACATAACAGAATTAGGACTTTAGCTTATGTGATTTCTTGTGACATTATCTTGAGATCTTTTTGCTGCAGTATGGCACACACATTTTTATTTTGAACCATAAGAGAGTGGAGTGTGCAAACAAATTTATTGATTAATGGTGATATAGTTTTTTCCCCAATAGCTACCTTTATATAGTTTGTGAAAGAGAGAGAAGGCTTTTCTTCTACTATTTTGGGGAGTAGAATGTAGAACCACTGGTACACAGGTCAGACAGATGGCAGAATTTCCTTATAAGACTAAACACACACACACACACACACACACACACACACACACACAGGGTGAACCTTACTTGTCACTGGGTAACCAATAAAGGTGGAAGAAGGAATAGGAGAATAAAGAGAATTGATATTAATTTTATTTTAAAAATTAAAAGTAGCATTAGAATTCTTTATCAGTTAAATAGTGAGTGAGGGTGTTATGAAAATAGCAACAGAGTGCATGAGGATATAACATGTGCTAAAAGCATAGCGGTTAAAAAATAAGCCAGACATCTGGGTGTAGATTCTAGTTAATGGCAGAAAATATTGAAGAAAGGCATGGTCTCAGGTTGAAAGAGCACATCGAGTATCAAGTAGGAAAAAAACATGTGTAGATCCATATGTAAGCACATTTTGGTGAAACTGCATACCACCAAAGATAAACTATTCAGAACTAAGGATAAAATGTTTAAAAATATATAAATCACCTACAAAGAAATTATAAAAGACTGAAAAGAGATTTCTCTTTAGCAGTAATAAAAGTCATGAAAAATGGAGTAATGCCTTCAAAGCACAAAGGGAAAATAACTCAAAATTTAAAATTATATAGCTAGGTAAATTGATAGACAAAAGGCGTTGGAGTGTAAGATGATTATGAGAAGACAAATTTTGATGAGGAAAATTTGTTTTGAAAAACCATTGATTCTAAGACTACTAAAATTAGAAAAGAAACTAGTAATATTTTAAAGTGTGACAATGAAATTAGGATATGTATTTAGTATGAACTTACTAATCATTATAAGCAAATTTAGAGGTATTTAAAATTATTAAAAATTGGTAAATAGATTTGAACATATATTACCAGTTGATGGACAATTGAAACATATTTTTAACACTTAGTTCTTTATTTACAGAGTGAAAACAGGCACAAAACCTGGAGATGATAATCAATTAACTATCATGTTGATATACAGTCACTTTTATATATCTTTAGGGATTTATGCTGCTTTTTTACTTAAGAAGATAGAAATTATACAAACCTTAGTTTCCCTAGAAGCCTTCCTAAAATTTTTTTCCACTTCTTGATTATCCCTTCAGGAGCTAAACTTAGAGAATGCTGACCTTTCCAGTAAATACACTATCATGAAGGGAGAACCTACTTGATAATCTCAACATCTGGCTGCTCCTGTGCTTTACAGGGTGTTCTGTCTCAAACAGTGTTTGTATTCAAAGGAGGGAGACCCTGGGAGATACATGGGCATTAACTCTTGACATAAAGTACTCAAATAGCCAAATATCCAATTGAAACAGCTTCTATTCAGGTGAAAGTGAAATTGTGTCATGTTTTCTTTCTGAAATAATAACACAGCAATTGGAAAAGAGACAGTGCATAATGTTACTCAGTCTCCAATATTTGCCTTTACTATCATTCATCTTGATGCTCTTGTCTTTTTCCAAATATTATAATCCTGCCATCTGAGTGGTTAACCCTTAGCAATTAAGGAATTATCAATAATTCCAATGTAATTGGTATTTCAGTATTAACTACTGATGACATTAATCTTTAAAACAGCAACAAAAATTAATCCTTTTTAGTTACTACTAACTTGGGCCACATTTGGACTAGTAACCTAAATAGTTTCATAAAATACTTTCCAAACACTTGAGTGATCCTGTGCCCAAGATATGCATTTGATAGTTTTCATTTCGTATAGTTTCATTAGTTGAACTTAACATTTCCCCAGATTCCTTTAAAGTTGAAGAGTTTATGGAGGGAACAGTTTGGACATGAACTCTGAACCCTGTATTGAATGATGTAATGTAATTAAAACTACCCTCAAAAGAGATTAGACTGAGTAGGTCTCACTACAAATGAGAGAAAATGCTCATCTACTTTATGAAAATAAATGAAAATTTGTAACCTTAATTCCTTTTTTATGACAAGCTGCCAGTAATGAAACCTAATATAAGATTACATTTAATAATTTTACTCATTACTTATAGAGTAAAATCTTACTTTGCAGTAAAAAGCTATTACTGTTAAGATACCACTGACATTCATTTATGAAACTGATCATTTCAACCAGTCAACTGTGAAAATGAATATAGGTTTTAAAACATTTATGCAGCAGTTAGTCAATTTAATGTACATTATACACTAAGAAGATCAGAAGGCATCACATTTTGAATACCAAATGGTCATGAAAGTAATATGTATTTATTCAGAAAAATTGAAATGGTATTGTACTTTTTTATTCAGAAAATAGCAAAAGACAATTATAGTATAAATGAACTCACACACTGTGTTTTGATTACTTCTACTCTTAGGAGAACTCCATGAATCATCTTTTCCCTTTAGAAAATTTTCCCTTTTGTTCTTAAATTGCTGGAGAGAGTCATAGCTGTAATGCAGTATCGATGATTCTTCTAAAGAATCTTAAAATGTATTCATCTTTACTACATTTATCTGAAGCTGTGCATCACCAAAATGTTTGAACTTCCCATGTGAAATTCAAAGGTCACTGATTTTGCGGGTGGTGAGCAGGACCAGTCTGCAGAAGAGAGAATGCCACTTAGATGAATGGATGGCTGGGACATGGGTAGGATTTTCTGTCTAATTTCTGCCTTTACCATAGTCCAAAATACTCTGAGGGAAGAATTGCCATGTAATTTGCCATCTAAGTCAAGGTGCTTTGAGAGTGAAAGTATATTAATAGCTGGAAAAATAGCAAGGAATCAGAGCTGTCCTGTAGACTTCTGAACATGGGGCAACTCTGCCTAAATGGAGCAGTTAACCTCCAAGCAGTGCTCTTTGCTGGCACTGTCATCGCAGTCTCAGGGGAGTTGTCATTCTGAATATCCATCTTGGATTTTAGAAATTGTTTTTACTCCATAAATAACTGAGGGCCTACTTTATGCAATATACTCTGGGTGCCAAGTGCAATAAATAGTAGAAGACCTATTTAGTCCCTAGTGGTTTAAAATCCTGAGTTTAAGCTCTAAAGAACTGGAAGACACTGGCCATCAAAGCTGAATGTTACAAGAGCGATAGAGACCAATGCTTTCGGGACTCAAAGTGGCATATGAGATCACTGCAGGTTATCCAGCTTGGGAAATGCCCACAGAGATGCGGGGAGTTACACCAGACCTTTAAATAGGAGGAAGAAATCAGATAGATGGAGAAAGGAGCAGAGAGGAAATGTTAGGAGAAGAGACAGCATGGAGGAGAACGGATCATGTTCATAGGGTAGTGAATCAATAAAGTTAGTTTGTGTAGAGGAGTGGGAAGTGGAGACAGAATAAAAGAAAAACTGGGGCAAAATTCTACAAACCTGTCAAAGGATAGACTAAGAAGTCTGAAATTGGCCCAATTTGGAAATGGAGTCTACTGAATGTGTGGGTGCAAATCAATGATGTAAAAAATGTGTGTGTTAGAGTCATTTGGCAGTAGTGTGCTTGAAGGATGAAGATAAGAGAAGCTGAAGAAGGGTTAATTTGCGTTGTTGCTTTGTGTGGGATAGGTATAGCAGTGGAAGCTCACAGAAGGGAGGCCCCTTTAGGAGGCAAAGACAACAAAATGTGCCACCTCTGAGGGATTGGAGAGGAAAGGAGATCCAGAGTCCAGAGAGTTTTCTTTTTTTGTTTTTGTTTTTGTTTTGTTTTTTGGTGCCAGGGGTTGAACCCAGGGGAACTTAATCACCAAGCCACATCCCATAGCCCTTTTATAATTTATAAATTTTGAGACAGGGTCTCACTAAGTTGCCTATGGCTTCACTAAGTTGCTGAGGCTGGCTTTGAACTTGCAATCCTTCTGCCTCAGCCTTCCGAGCCTCTGGGATTGCAAATGTGCACTACTCCTCCCTCCAAGGGGGAGCTGGTTTTTGAGGTAACACCTCAAGTTTCATCTTTGACATGTGGAGCTTCAAGTGATGCTTGGATAAATCAAGGGAATTTGTGCAACCATCATTTGTAGACAGGGACAATTGTAATGTCTCCTGGACATTAATTGAAAGCATGTAGTTTCCAACAGCAGTTCTTTCCTTCAAACTGTTCTTCATTGTTTTTGACTGTACTCAGAACCTTTTATTAGTGAAAGAGCCTGGGAGACATGCTGAGACTAACGCAGAACTATAATCTTGTTAACTTGGATTCTAGTTGTGTTTCTATCATAAACCACGAAGCCTGCGATAGATCACCTACTTTCTCACTGTATCTGAACCAATTTCCTCTTCCGGACAACAAAGGGAATCGACTAAAGTCTCTTCTAGATTGTAGGTACTCCATAGCAGGACAAAGGGCTACCTTCCTCATGCTTTTCAAGTCCTGCTAGTTTGGAACATGATGCCATTATTCATTTGCTATAGCAAATTGCCGTGAACTTGGCACTTAACAATAGAAATTCATTATCTTATTGTCCAGTGGGTCCAATACATATTGTCCAATACGAGTCTCACCAGGTAAACGAAGGCATTATAGGCTGAATTGTTTTCTGGAGGTTCTGGGAGAAAAATCTACTTTCATTTTACAGTTCCAGAGATTGCTCGCTTTCCTTGGTGTGTGGTCTTCTTCCTGCATCTTCAAAGCTAATCTTGGTAGTTCTAGCCCTTCTCATATCACTTGAACTTCCTCTTCTGTCTCCCTCTCCCAATTTTAACCATGGTTGTGATTACATATGGCCTACCTGGGTAATTCAGAATAGCCTACCATATCAAAGTTCTGAACTTAGGCCCGTAAAATCCTTTCTGCCATGTAAGGTGACATACACATCTAGAGGTTCTGGAAATTAGGATGTCGATTTCTTTCCAAAGTCAGGGGTGGGGCTGTTGTTTCATCTACCACCATACTGTTTTCTGAGGAAACAGGAAATTATCTTACTCTCTTTTCTATTTCTTGTGCTTCACATAATTTTGAAGACTTATATGGACTTTATACTGTGTGCTATACAAATGCATTTCAATAATTTTTAATTTCTTAACATTTGAAATATGGAAGTGATTGTCATTGAGCCATATGTTGTATGAATCTTAAAAATATCCCAGTACTACCATTCAACAAATATAAAACTTAGCAATCATGCATATTTAAATTTAAAGTGGAAAACTACTTTTTCCTAAAATAAGAAGAGGATATAATTGAGTTTATTAGCTTTAGGAAATAATAAAAATAGTTCAAGAGTAAGAAATTAAACTTTAGTACAGCATTTCCCTTTTTAAAGCTTTTTTTTTTTTTACTAGATGATATACTTACAAAATAAAAGCGAATCTAGAAACTCTTTTCTTCTTTTCTGACTTTGGCTTGATGAAAAGGATATTTAGTTCTGTGTTTTAATTTGTTTGTAAACAGCAATGAAAGCAGGATTTGTTAATTGAGGCTTATGAAGAGTATTCCTGTAAGGAAAAAGAGTCACTATTCCTTTGCAACATTCTCTTTTCAAACTGACATGTTAGACCAGTAGAGACAACTGAGAGAGTACCACAAATGCAAATGGAAATTTGAAATACACAAGTGAGTTATTAGAGAATTTTTCTCATGCAAACATTACTGAGGATGATGAAAAAGTATGTTACCAGGAATTATGTTGAACCCTTTTTACTCAGTAAAATTCCCATGAAATAGTTCATAGCCCTGAGAAATATTATATCACAAATAAAATTCGTTAGTTTAGAGAAAAAAACCCAGCAAAGTGTTACAAATGTGATAATGGCCTTGTGCAAAATAAATTCCTAAAAATCTAAACAAAACATTCATTTTATTCAATTAAGTAAATAGTAATACCTTCAGAAGAGGAAAGAGGGCACAGACACTTCACATTCCTACTTGCAACAACAGCCAACCCAAACTCTGCCCCATGCAATTTCTAAATGACACTAGGGAAATGGCTAAAACCACAGTGGAAATAGAAAATGCCTTCAATAGTTTCTATTATAAACTTTTCATCTCATGAAGAAACTCAGACAAGGCAGATTGGATAACAGTATGGCCCCACTTGCTCCCTTGGTTTATGTTCGTTCCTTTCTCCAAACTCTACTCCTCTTGGCTCATGGTTCTATTGTTTGTTCTGGTATCTTAAATGAGAGCTGAGTAAATTGATGTGGCATGGTTTATTTTCAATGTCCTGTAGTTCTAGCTGAAATAAGTTACAAAAGTAGGCAGGAAGAGCTGTTTGGATAAGCAGGCTGCCTACTCTCTGGAAGGAGAAAAGACTACATTCAGTTTTTATTTTTGCCATTAATTATCCAACCACAATTTTAACACGTAACAATTATAATCTAGTTAAGTACTCAATATCATCACATCTACGGTACATTCAAAATATTATATATAATGTGCTCCTCATTAGAAAAATACTTATAAATTCTTTGTACTCCTGGACTAGTGTATTTATTATTGATGTCCCATGGTTTAACATTTTATGGTCTATTTATGATTTACACTGTATTGTTTCCCCAATACGCTAAGTGCATTCTTGAATGTCTGCTCTCAAGTTTATCCTTTTAAAAATGTCCTTTGGCCTCCTCTACAGGCAGCCACATCCCAGTCCTTCCAAACCCAGTTTGCCGTTCCTTGTATTATGAAATCTGGGCAGCCTTTGGCGCTGTCTCCCTTCTCTTCACCCATATAGAACTTACCTCTATAGAAGGAGTTGTATGTTTCTGGTTATTTATTGTGTTTATTTCTTATCTTTCCAACTAGATGCTAAGGAGATTCTTGGAGGAAGGGATTGTTTGCTACATATTTTTGTATTCACGGCACTTGGCCTAATTTCATGCAGTTTTAGGTTATTTATAATTTTTCAGGACCTTGGTTGCACGTTAACAAAACCCAATTCACACATTGACTCAACTAATGAAGGCTAGCGGTGGGTCTGGCTGAATATTTAGTTAGGGTTAGATCAGGTTTCTAAATTCATTATCAGGAAGCAGTCCTTTTGTACTTACTGTCTCGGCTTTTGTTTGTTGTTGCTTCATTTTGGGGTAGGAAACCTCTAATCTGCACTCTCTGGGAATAAAGGGAGAGCTTCCCTCTTTCAGTAGATCTAGGAAAAGTCCTAGTGTTGATACTCCTTGGCTTTATTGGATCATCTTGGGTCATGTTATCAGAAGGAAGTAGTTGGGTCACTGGCTGAGTCTGAGTTATGCGGTCATCTCTCTAGCCAGGGAGTGGGATCAGTGGCCTCTCACTCCCCAACACAGGCACTGAGTTGGAGGAGGAGTGGTTCTTTAAAGGAAAAAATGGGCTTTTGTGCCAGGTGAATGGGGAATGGGCACTAAATAGATATAACCAAGATGCTCATTGGGGAGTTCAGTAAATGTTTGCTAATTGATCAGCTTAACATCTTTGCAGGAATAAGTCAAGTTTGCAAATATTCTTTTTACCCTCACCCAAAATATTCTGTGGATAGGATAGTGCTTCACAGTCCTTGTTGGAGGTGAGTGTGAAGCTGATGTGACTTATGTCTTTGGCTCTTCAATAACAGGCCATCAGTGTCAAGGAGGCTATTATCCTCTCGAGGATGGATTAATAACTATGCTTACGTGTTCAAACCTCTAAAGAGGATCTCAAAGTTCTTTTGTGGAAGAGTGAACAGAACAGTAATCAAATCTCTCATTGTGGTTTGTGATGATGCTGGCCAAACAGTTTTATGGTAAAGCAACCTAGCACTGTTAACCAACTATGTCCCTGTTTTGGATTCTTTCACTGACAGCTATGTTGACTTCAGAAACTGGTTATATAGTATAAAATGGTAAACCTTTGAGGTTGTGAATATTTCTTTTTCTTTTTTTTGTCTGTGCTGGGTATTGAATGCAGAGCCTTGTGTTATGAGTATTTCACGCATAAGTATTCAGGATATATACACTAACTTGTATAGCAGGGTTTTTGGCTACCTATTTTGTACCCTGAGAAAATTTAAGTCATGTATTGAATGACTTGCTGGAAACACAGCAAGTGAAGATCTTTAGGAACAGTGTAGATAATGAAAGAAGAACATTTGGAAGGTTAATTTCCAAAGGAAATGGTTGAGGGACAGACAAAATTGAGACACCCAAAGGGATGCTTAGTCAGTGTTTGCTGATTGACAATTTAACGCCCTTGTCCAACAGGAGTCAGGTTGAATGTACTGTTTTCACCTTCATTCCAAACAATTCGTGGTTGAACTTTATGCTAAAATTTGGATAAAATTACTTATAATCCTTTATCATCTGAATTGTGTTTGGTATTGAGTATGCCTTTTGTACCTAGTTAAGTTTGTTGTGTGTGAGAAAAGAGCAAATCCAGTATGAATGAGAGTGTCCTATAGAAGTTTATGTTCTGAAACCTTTGAGAGAGTGAATATTTATTTTAATCAAAAATATGTATTGGGTCCTGCTTAATTTAATTTTTACTCTTTACTTTTTAGAAATGGAAGATAAGCAGAAATCTACAGCTGGTACCTCTCCAGATATTACTTTGTTCTTACAAATGTTTTCATCAGCGTAACCCTGACCTCTTTGGAGTTGCTCAAGTGTAGAGCAGGTGAGATGCTCCTTCAGAGTCTCACTGGACTGCCTGGTCAGATCTGCCCAGGGACAGCTTGTGCTCTATTTAGGACACATCTGGTCCCTTTATCAATACATTAATCAAAGGAAGACAAATAATTCAATTATGAAGATCCAAATTTAAGTGTTATGGCTTTAGATTGTTTAGCTTCTAGGTGTGCTGTTTCATTTTTCTCTTTGGCTCAAAAAAAAAAAAAAAAAAAGAAACCAATGCCAAAAGAACGAATAAAACATGGAAAAGATCAGTGTGTCACAGCGTTATTTTTTCCTGTTCACTTTATAACCACCAACCCTCATTTTCTAGAAAAATACCAAGAGACTCTGATGTGGAGAGGTATTTATTTGGTGAGTGTTTTGCAGGTGAAAGAGAATCACCTTTTAGTGCTAGATACTTGTATTACATCTGTATGTTTTCATTTGAGATGCTGATATCTATTAACTAAGATCAAACTTTCATTCCACCTACAAATGAGTAGAAGGCTGAATCTCAGATATGATAACTCCTAAATCTCTTTATTACTGTTTATAAAATTTCTTTTTTGTTGCTTTTAATTTTTAATAAGAGAAACTTAGAAAAAAAAAAAAAACCCAGGGAAGTAGTGCTGTCTTTGAGGGACAACATAAAACTAGAAAAAGTTGTGCAAATGCTTAAGAAATTTCACATAGACCAGAGGTTCTTGGGAGTGTGTTTTGTACAGCACTGTACACATCACTTGAGAACCTGTGACAAATTCAAATTATTTGGCCCCACCCCAGAACTACTGAATCAGAAACTCTGGGAGAGTGGCCCAGCAATCTCTGTTTCAACAAACCCTCTGGGTGAGTTCTTTGTGTACTGAAGTTTGAGAACCACAGTTTAGTCTGGTTTGCTGTGTATCAGAAAAGCAGGAAACTTAATCATGAGTTTATATTTAAACTCCACTGGAAATATATTTCTCCATGTAATTATTTTTTTGGTTCTTCCCGTGGAAAGCAGAGTTTCTTCTTCCATGCATTTATTATCATGTTGCTTTCACAGATAGGCCTGTGTGAGTTCAATTTAGGACATGCTCCTTTATGCATTAGAGTTGCCTCTGCCATAACGGGGACACTAAATTCACAGAGCACAGCAGAGACTTTCTCCATTCCAAAGAGCAAGGAGCAGGGCCCACTCCATTAACCAAGAATGCATTGTAAACAAAAACGAAAAACAGAATAAAAATGAGAGACATAGGAGCTCCTGAATCACAAGTTGTAGGAATAAACTATGTGTGTTTGTTGAGGAAAAATTGCTCAGTACATTGATTTTGATTGGGGAAATATTTTAGTACAACCTGTGCTGTTAAAAAAATGTTTTGTTTACCATTTTAATCCCATGATTTCAGTCGCAACTTCTGTGCCATTTTGGTCCTGGAGATAAATTTCTACCTGTTCATCCATGTGTACACTCATTTATTCAACAAATGTCTCCTTGGGGACTGGAGTGGTGCCTCAGCGGTTATGATGCTTGCCTTGCACACACAAGTACACAAATTCAAACCCCAGCACCATGTACACAACAAAATGTCTGAGGAATGAAAGCCACATGAAAAACTAAAAACTGCTTCTCTTTCTGTCTTAGTGTCCCTCCCTCTCTTAAAAAAAAAAAAAAGTCTCTTTGAACCTTGGGTGATACTAGAGAGGGTCTTGACTTACTCTTTCTTTCCCTGTTTTCTCCATCTCAAGGTACTTCAAACTAACACTGGCCTTTCAGAGGTCATCAGTGACTTCCTCCCTGTATACCTGATGACCTGGCAGCTGGTGCTCACTGCAGGTTTGGGTGTGATTGGCCATTGACTTCTTCAAAACAGCTTGCAATAGGTTTATTCCTCCTTCCCGCTTCTCTTTTGTACTTTTCTTCCAAGAACTGGTGTTCTGTGAGATTCCCTAGTCATTGTCTTCTCTCTCAGCATTCTCATTGTCGTCTTCTCTTTTTAAGAAAGAGTGAGAGATAGTTAATTTTATCTTTTCATCCTTTTTGTTTTTCCTCCACTTAGCTGTGTACATGATGCTGGGACTTGAACCAGGTCCTTGTGCATGCCAGCAAGTGCTCTCCAGCTGAGCCAGCTCTCCAGCTCTTAGCCCTGTTTCTTTACTGAATGAATTCATCTGCTCCCACCAGTTTTACTCATTTTCATTTATCAAACCTGATTTGGCAGCGCTTCGATCTTTTTCTCCACGTTTGACCCATGTTTCCAAGCTCCTCAATCGAAACTATCTAAAATGGAACATTCTACTAGATTGGTCTTTTTCTATTTATTCATTTCTATTTATTCATTTCTTAGACAAATATTTATTGAGGGGCTACCATCTACCAGGTATTACTCTGTGTTGTAAGGATATAGCAATGAACAAGACGGATAGGGGCCCAGCTCTCTCAGAGCTTTCTTCCTAATGAAAGGATGTGAATGATAAATGACAAATAATATGGCTAAATAAGTAGTTTGAAGATAGGATTCAGGAGATAGAGAATGATGGGAACACTTTTTATGTAGGGTGGTCTAGGTCTGATAAAGTAGTATTTGAACAGAATCTGGAGTTTCCATAATGAAGCCAGTTGGGTAATTGAAAGTCTAAAAGCTTGGATGGTATCAGAAAGCATCAGACAACTGAATGTGACCTAAAGAAGAATCATGATTCTGATGTCGGGAAGTTTAGTGTTGCTGGAAGCATTGTCAGTGTCAAGCGTAGTCATGGAAACTGCACTAGGAAAGGCTGCATCTGCCTTTGCCCATGGGGCTGACCCATGCATGTACTGACTCATTGGCTGATTAAATCGGCAGCTTAATATCCATGTGGGCGTGAGTGTGTGGTGTCTTCTTGCTATTCTGTACTCCATTTGAAATGCTGCTGTTGTGGCCTGCAACAAAAATATTTTTATTCTCTAACAATTACAACCAACCTTTATTGAAGCAACTGGGATATTAACATTTTATAAATTATCTAGGTACAATTTTTTCTCCTTATTTGTCCCTCCCATGAATATTCTCTGGAATTTTCATTTTCATATACATATGCCTCGAAAGGAAAATGAAAAACAGAAACTCATTTCTCTTTCTGCATGGCTTCTAATTCTTTAGGTACCTCCTTTGTATACATAATCCATGATGGAGTTTTTCTATTTAATTGCTCAAATTTCTAATAATCTTTCAGAGCGGTATAAGTTGAATCCAGAAGGTAGAGTCAATGATATGTCTAATGTATTGATACTCTTCTTCTATTCTCAAAGCAATAAGTAATTAAGGCTGTTTGCTTTTTTGGATTTTTGTACTAAAAACTTTTTATGCATATTTAATATTTTTATTAATTTATTAATATTTTTAATGAATATTTCACTTAAAATTTAGAAAGTTTTAAATAAAGGTAAACTTATTTTTTTTCACTTGATAAAACTTGTAAACTTAGCAAAGTTTTATTTTCTGGGTTATTTCTGACTATAGTTGTAAAAAAAAAACCAAATGGCTAAAAGTCATCACTTGCTTTTGTTAAAGAATCTTTTTGCCTTCTGGCACAGAGAAAGTTCCAGGGTAGATTAATTTGTAAATTCAAGTCCACTAGTGGAATTTTGGGAGCCTTCTGCACGCCACAGAGCTCCAAATTTGTATGAAAGCTTCTGATCAGAAGTTCAAAAGTTACCTTGAGACTCAGGGAGTGGCCACAAATAGTGGAATTATGAGGGGACTTCTTGATAGTCCTCACACCACTGGAGTGTGCGCCCTGAGGAACCAGAGAAGTCACCTGAGATAAAGGAAGTCCAGGATACCTGGTCTGTTTCCATCTGCAGGACTGCATTGAGTGAAGATGGTTTATTGTATGTAAACCTGGGGGTCAGTAGTGAGTGAGAGAATGAGCTGTAAATACTAAAGGAGCAAAGTCACCCAGAAAGTATTTTAGCTGGGGAAGGACACTGATAAAAGGATCTAGAATCTTGTAGAGTCAGGCTATTCAAGGGCAATGGGAGATCTTCAAAAGCAAGGCTGGGTCTCAAGAGGAGATCTGGGGCTAGTCAAATCAGCATCATTGAAGACTCCTAGGATAACCCGGATCGTGGGCTGCAGGCAGACAGCACAGGGCAGGGGCTGGGGCAGGAGCAACACAAGGGCCCTCTAATGGGAAATCACAGCCCTTTATTCCCTCAAGTTGGTTGATAAATACTTGGAGAGAGGAAGCTGTGTGTATTGGAGAGTGGTGGATCTGGATCTTCGCCATCACTCTTCTAGTCGCTTCAATGAAAACAAAACCCTGTGATTTATTTGTTGTAACTGAGGGAATTTGGGATGCTGTATGTGGTTTATTATTTTATCTTTCCATATGGAGGATCAAAAAGTGCATTTACTATGTTTTTAAATTGATCACTTAAAATACCTCCATCAAGTAAGTGATTCTGCTTTGAAAAAGAAAGCACTTAAAAGAAAATCCATATTCCACTGACTTTCATTTTATGCTTACAATTGCTTATCTGACAAATATTTATTGATACCTACCACAAGGAAAACATTGTCCGAACTTAGAAGGGATGAGCTATTATCTGTTCCTTAACCATGACCAGAGAGGGTTTCCTTTAAAATTTGTCAGATCCAGGGCTGGAGCGGTGGCTACCTGTTATGGCACTTGCCTGGCATATGCAAGGATGCGAGTTCAAACACTAGCACCACCACGTACACTATGAAGTCTCGGAGCAACAAAAGCCACATGAAAAACTAAATAAAATTGATTCTGTCTCTCTCTCACTGTCCCTCTCTTTAAAAAAAAATTGTCAGATCCAGCTCTTCTCTGCTCAAAACCTTGACACCTCTCAATATCACTCTTACCTTTTTCTTGTTTTAGATTGTAGTAGACACGTGATAATTGTACACGCTCATGGCATACAGTGTGATGTGTTGATGTTCTCACGGCTGTCTCCTCACCTGCATCATTCTTCTCTTGAGATCTGCTGTTTACTTTCCCTACCCACTTCCGGAAGCTCCTCCCTGGCACCCTATTTAAAATAATGAGTCCCATTCAGCATGCACAAATGTCCCTTCTTTTTCTCCCAGCCCTCATCCCCTTCTATTTCACTCTATAATTTTCTTGGTTTTACATGTTGTCTATTACGCTCTACTATAATGTATAACTCCAAGAGGGCAGGATAATTTTTTTTCTTCCCTTTTATTATAAAATTTCTCAAACCTACAGAAAAGTTGGAAAAATTTTGCACCATGCACTCATCACTGAGTTTCTGTATTTAGCATTTACTGTATTTGCATTATTGTGTATCCATTCATTCCGCTCTTCAGTCATCAATACATCTTACTTTTGTTACATGTTGAAGTAACATTCAGCACATCAGTAACAGCAGTAAATTTCCCTTCTAAAATTTCAACTGGAATATCACTAAATAGTTTAATCCTTGTTTTACTCCTTATTCTTACTTGCATATGTTTCCATGTACAAATTTACATAGAAATATATTCCTAACCCTTATCAAGGTATGTAGCACTGCCACCACCCTAGAAAATTTGCTCATGTGCCTTTCCCATAGGATTTATAGAGTTCACAAATAAAAATGCATGGGACACATTTATGCTAAACTTTTTAAAATTTTTTATTTGAAATTCAAATTTAACTAAGAATCCTATATTTTATCTGGAAATCCTTACCGTATAGTACACTTTTATCTCATCCTCTATAGTCATCCACAGATCTGATTTTCTACCATAGATTTTGCCTGTTTTAGAACATCTATAAAAGGAATCATGGAAAATGTATTATTTTTTGTAAGACTGTTTCTCTTAGCATAGTATTTTAAGATTCACCTATATTATTTCATATATTACAAGTTTGTTTTTTGTTATTATTGAGTTGTATTCCACAGGATAGCTGTAATACAGTTTGTCAACTCTTTTTCCGTCTTGGGTTTTTCCAGCTTTTGTCTGTTATGAATAAGGTACTGTGAACCAAAGCATACTTAGAAATATCCAATGACTGTCAATCAAGTTCTACACAAAGTCCAAATTCTTTAACATGCTTCATAGACCTGTTGGAACTTAGCTTTTCTTACCTCTTCCCTGATGTCAGCTACCTTTCCTCCAGCCATCTTCCTTTTAGGGCACTGAAGCTTCTATGCTACTTCTACCTTGTACCTGTTATATGCAAGTCCCCTGATGGGAACACTGTTCCTTCCTACTACTTCCTGCTCACACTTCTCTAGTCATGGAAGAGTGACTGAAGGAAAGTTTCCTAACCTCTCTGAGCCTCTGTCTGTTACTTCTCTATTTGCAATATTGAATAATAGTACCCTTCTCAGGGAAATATTATGAGGGTTAAACAAATTAGTACATGGAAAGCATTTAGCTTGGCACCAGCCTGAGAATCTGGCCAATGCTGTAAATGACGTGGAGAACCTTGAATTTGTACAAGTATATGCTAATTAACATACCTTATATACTAAAGAATAGAGAATGATTGACGATCACAGCAATAAGGGGGAAGATAAATTAAGGGAATACAATCAAACAAGGAGGAAAAAGCGATCCGGGTTCATAACATTAAGTCTACATGCAAGCACTACACGAGAGTTGAGTTAATGGCAGTAGGAACTGAACTTAGCAGATAGATTCAGAGATTGTTTTAGAGACAGAACTGACTAATCAAAGTTCAAGGAGACCAAAGATGTCTGTTAACTTTTTGTCTTACCGATCTGAAGGAATCTGGGTGTCAAGTACAAGGCACAGGAATTAAGAAGAAGGGTTGGATATGGGGGTAATGATGAGTTTGATTAGAGATGTGGGAAATTAAGGCTGCCAGCTGGACACTGGTGGAAATGTCCAGCAGGTCTTTGGAAGGGAAACTATAATCAAAGGCATGGATTCTGGTAAAGAATGAGTTATTTTCTTCTATTATCCCATGACTACGTTTCCAAGGAAACAAAAACAGTGCTTTTCTTGTTATAGTTTAGATACTTCTATGCTTAGATTTCTCCTACAATCCTAAATCCTTTTTTGGATTAGTCTGGTTGGGATTCTAACAACTCTTCCTCACATGCTCTAGCCTTAGACTGCAGGTGTACAGGTGGCCCTGTCAGTGGGAAGAGGGCCAAAGGCACATGAGGAACACGCTTAAAAGCCAGAAGCTGTGTTGTTTGCAAGGGACTACTTCATAAGGTCTGGCTGTGTCTGCTGTGAAGAGCCTTTCTTTCCTTTTTTTTTTTTTTTTTCTTTTCTGAGGTATTAAGACTGTGGCACTTTGAATCATAGTGTTCTGATTTGCAGCTTAGGGTAGATTATTTTGACTCCTAAAACTGTAAGGAAAAACTTGAAGCCAGTAGGAAGCTGTAAGTTCCTGATTTCCCATCAAGAGGCAGGCATGTATGGTGCAGGGAAATTGTGCCTGTGTGCATGTGCGCACACACGGTGTCTTCTTTCTTTGTTTTGATTGATTTCCACCACGGAGCAGGAACTGAAGATCTGAGAATCTCCTGGCATGACTACCATGGCCTTGCTCTAGTCTAAAAGAAAATTGTGCTTATATTGCTGGGGCTTTGTATTATCTTTTAGAAAATTAGGTATATGCAATCTTTATTTACTTTTGTTTTCTAACTTTATTTTAGTAAAATGTAACATAAATGATCCAATATTTCCAAGATGAGAAGTTTCCAGACTGAGAAGTTCTTTGAGGAATAGAATTGCTCATTAAGAAAAATGAAATTGAACTGAGGTTAATTTGTTTTCTCTGAATGTATTTTAAGGTACATGGGCAATAAGGAAAGTGTCACCTTTCTCTTACAAATATTTATGAAATGAAATGCTTTCAATTTAGGCATTTTCAAGGATTATTTATTTCTAACTAAATGAATCTGTTCACAAAAGGTTAATTGTATTTGCCTTTGTATGAGGGTCTGTGTAATGAATCCAAGCTTTGATATATTTTAAGACATATTTAGAGAAATTGATAGACTATGTTATGAAATAGACACCGGCTATTTTACTGTTGATTCTAAACTTCTATTTTCATGAAAGAGATTATTTATTGTTAGAAAAGTACTTTTCTACCATGCTACATTTCTTACAGTACTGAGGCTGTTCCCATTTGTTTAGTACCAATAGTTTTCCCAGAGCACATGTCCCATAAGTTGCTCCTTTCAATCATTTCTCTTTTTCTTTTTTCACTGGTGATTATAATTACACATAGTAGTGGAATTTGTAATTACCCATTTGTACATGTATGATATATAGCAATGTACTATATAGTTCTTTTGGTTGAGCATATTTTGCTGGATTTCAGAAGCATCTAAGGAAGTCAAAGTGACTTGATTTGGAAATCAGTGTTCCAGAATGCCTGAGTCAGTGACAAGGAGGGCAGACTGGTGACTATGTGGCCAAACATCCTAAAGGGACCTGTTTTGTGAAGCTAGTGTTTGTTGCTAGAATATTCCCAAGGCTCTAAGTATTGTATAAAAGAATCAGGTACCGCCTATGCCTAGAAGGCTTATAATATTTTGCTCTGAAGCTTCGATCTAAACAAAATGTTGATTTTTCTAGTAAAAAAACATGTAGAGAATATCAGTGACTGAATGAAGTGTTCTCTTGGGGCTCCTTGATTCCAAGAACGGCTATGCATTTCTGAAAGCTGGTGATTACCAACAGATTAAGGCTTGATGGTTGTAGCCAAGAGAGCTGCTTAATGTTCATTGGGAGAACTGAAGTAGAGTGGGAATATTTCCAATTGGTGAATACCCTGGGCTAGCAGGATGCTTCCATTGGCCTGCCTGATTATATTTAAATTGTGCTGCTTCTTCTTCTTCTTCTTCTTCTTCTTCTTCTTCTTCTTCTTCTTCTTCTTCTTCTTCTTCTTCTTCTTTTTTGGTATCCTTGTGGGATCCCAATGAAGAAGAAAACCTCCAATAGTAATTTATTTCTGTCTACTTAAGATTCATTAGTTCAATATTTGCAATAATCCAAAGTAGGATGAGTCCAGAAGGGGAAAAAAGAGGAGGGAAAAATGGCGTGAAGTTGGCCACTGAAAAAGCTTGAGAAAGGGCATTAGGCAGCTTTCCCCTAGACTATGTGGGACAGGGGCTCGTAACCTGACATCATCTCACTTTTCAGATAACTGTGTTCCTGAAACCTGAAAGGGTGAAGTTACTTCTTCAAAATCACACGTCAATGGCAAACCGTAGAGCTCTGAGCTCTGCTTAGTTTGATGATTTATTTCAAAAGTGCCTGAACCTTCGCCATGCAAGTGCTCCTCTTTAGAAACTTATCCTTTACTGCCCCCCAACACTGTCCAAGAACAGAGGTTGTGCCCTCCTTCACTTTGTCCTTTAGCTTTTCTCATCTCCAACACCCTTTCTTTAAAAAGCCTGTAATTTAAAATTTTTAAATAAAAGTTTAGTGCATTGCAGTTATACATAATACTTGGGTTCATCTTGCATATTCATAAATTAACATAACACAGTTTTCTCCACTTCAATCCCTAGTACTATTGCTTTCCCTCCCCTCTTCTCTTCCCTTGATCTCCTTCCTCCACTCTGTTGGTCTTCCTTCTGTTCACTTATTTGTTTGTTATTTGGCATCATACTTACATACACAATCGGAATGCACTGGGAGAAGTCATACATGCAGTGCATGTAGCATAATTTGGAAATTGATTCTCCAATTCTTCCCCATTACCTCCCCTTTTCCCTCACCCTGGGTGCCCTGCTTCCTCTCTGCCTATCTCCCTTCTATTTTCGTGAGTTTCCATTTTTATTCATTTTTTTTCTCTCTAGTTTCCACATGTCTTCTTCAACACTCCTAAGGATGACGTGCTAAATTTGAGTTTTCAGAAACACCTGCTTATTCAAAATAAATCAGATGGCAGGCGTAGGAGACTGGGACAATAAGAAGCATGGATTTAATGTTGGTTTGCAGTAAATCTTGAATTCATTTTCATATTTGTTTTACTTTCTTTCCAAACAGTATAACCCTCAATTCTCTGAAAGTTCTGATAACTGTTCTTCTCTCACTCTGCAAAACATGATCACTATCCCTCTGTGTATGAGTACAGGTCAGGATTATATTTTGGAGTTCACTAGCTCTATAATTTAATTGACTTTAATCAAATCTGTTGATTATATTACAAACTTTTATTTTAAATTTTTGCTCACAAGGGTTAAATCCATTATTTTCTTGGGTGGTCCCTGCCAGGCTTCAGTAATTGGCTTATTTGTGGTTTAAAAACCTTTTTAGTTCTAATAGAAAATAGGGTAGCTGCTTACCACCAAATGATTACTGAAAATTTGCATGCATTAAAATCTTGAAGCTGGTAATTGAGAAAGCCATATATATTGCACGTGTTAAAATTCAGTGGTGCTTCTGTTAGATTTTGTGAAAATGTATCAGAGAGGTTTGGCAGTGAAGGGGACCTGCCTGTACCTTCTTTTCTTTCCCCTCCTCCCTTCCTTTGATTCCCCTTCCTCTATTGGTCTTCCTTCTGCTTACTTATTTGTTTGTTATTTGGTGCATCATACTTACATACACAATTGGAATGCATTGTGAGAAGTCCTCTGTGCAGTGCACATAACATAATTTGGAACTTGATTCTCCAATTCATAAAATGCCCAGTCCATTCGTTAGTCTCACGAGGTTGTTGAGAAATTAGATGTTGACGTATTTAATGCTCCTAGATGAAGCAGTCAAACCGGAACCCTAGATTTGTTTTCAGATGGAAAAGAGTTGAACACAAGTCTTCTCGTTCAGAGAGTCAACCTGTTTTTATTGCTGAGTTCTCATTGTGCTGCTGCTCAATTTTCTCAGACATGTTCAGCTGAGAAGTATACCCAAGGTCAAGAATGTTATTCCTTTCCTTATTGGACTCATCAGTGAGTTCTAGAGGATTGCACAGTGTGGCCTGTGATTTCACCTGCAGCTTTTCTTATCGTAGTGTTCACTGCAAACAGGTAAGAGATGAACCCACGCGCTGGTTTCCCAGGGGTGCGGTACATTTTTGGAACTCTTTGGGGGCCTAGGTGCTCTGGCTCCATTGCTAGGCCTGGGATTTCTGCAGAGCAGATTGTGTTCAAGCTGTTTACCTCTGGTCATTAAGTGCTGAGTCTCTAAAGCCCCAAACAGAAGCACTGAGGAAAAGAAGTTGAGGATAGGAAAGGAATGTTTCAGGAAATGTACTCTTGTTCCTGTTCAGGACACGCTTTAGAAACTCTGGCATGCCCTTTCTCGTAAATTATTTATGTTCATGTCTTCACTCACTCCTATTGAGAGAAAGAGAAAATCAGAATTCCCACCAGTCTAGGGACATTGTGAAATGGTGTCAGCTGTGAAATATTTATGAAAGATTTTGGGTGAAAGGGAGTCTGGTGGAGGAAAAACCTGTGAAATGTCTGGGAGCCACAGAAAAACTGGGTAATTGAAAATCATTGCCTGGGGATTTAAAACGAATATCTAAAAGAAGGTCTCATTCCTAACTTATGTTTAAAAGGTCCCATTCCTAACCTATGTTTAAAAATATATATATTTATTTCTCACAAATGAACTCAGGAAGTACTTTTAACAGTGACTGATTAATAACTCTCAAACCATAGCTGAGTTGATATATTACTGGTTTTAATGCCAAGTTTGCTTAATTCAACCATCTTTAGACCACCAGGCCATGGGATTCTAGTTTGAGACTTTTATAATATTCTATAAGAAGTAAATTGAATAGGACCAGAATAAAACCTCCTCCAGAGACCACTGGGATTCTTAATTTCTCTTAACATTTCCGGGAGGGAAAAGAAACTGACCCCTTCACTCCTTTTTTGGAAATTTTACTTACATGCATAACCCTACACGCTATAAATCTCTCCTGTCTTTGACAGACTCTCAGGACAGAAGCTGCAATCAAGTATCTGGGATAGACACTGGTCCTCAATTAATACATAAACAAAACTAGTAATAGACTTTTATGTCTTAATTTGGCTTTTAGGAAAATGTATTTTCTTTTCCAGCAGAAGATCTTATATTCTCTTGACTGCATGAGAAAGAAAATAGGAACCCCTAACCTAAATAGAAGGAAAAAGATGAAACTGGGAATTGAGAAAACCTCAAGTGTCACATTCCCAGCTCTGCTCACTTGCCTCTCCCCTTCTGCCCAAGTTTTCAGGGAGTAAGAGAGTTAGAAGAAGATACCAGCAGTCCAAACTCCATCGGAGTGATTCCATAATCAAACCTCCTGGGCAGGGGCAGGTTTTCTTTCACAAAGTCAGTTACTGCCGTGGCAGGGGAGGTAAGGGCAACAGATACCAGGCTGTATTGGTGGAATACGTGTCTTTTTAATGAGGCAGAGGCAAAGGAGTTGTTTGAATGCAAAGGAGGCTGTTACTTACCATCAATATTCAATTCTGACAAACTTGGTAAGTTCTGTACAGAACTTACCCCACGACCTTTATCCAGGTGATCTATTGTTGATTTTTGACTTCATAACCACTAGGTGACACTGTTGCTTCAAGAGTTGATGCAGGATGCTCCATTACCCTTATAAAAGTCACTCAGGAAGCATTGTTGTTCCTATTTGTTATATTGTTTAGTTTCAATGTGAATCTGATTTGCCAGTCTGAAATCAACCTATTCCTGATTGTTGCTATTATTACCAATAATTCCGAGCATGCTACTATATAAAATACACAAGTGCTTAGAGTAAAACAAGGTCCTGCTGCTTCAACTCCTAGAAGGATTCACCACTGCACCGGTGTCTGAAAGTTATTAGCTGCTTCCACTGTGACAACCCTTATGCTTTGTACTTCAAGCAAATTATTTCATTTAATTCTTTGTTCAGTCAAATTTCCTGACAATGACCAAGCTAAGAAGTAGCAAAACTAGTATTAAAACCCTGCCTGCTTCTCTGGTTCTTTCATTGACAGATGTAGCCTCTGGTCACACAGCAAGCTAGTGGCCAGGGGGAGAACATGACCTGGATTCTGTAGTGGTTTTCCAAATCTAGTTCACTGTACGGCGATACACAGGATGCACATTTAAATTTGTGTTTCAGATAAGTGACTTTTTAAAAAAACCCTACGTGCCATGCAAAATTTTGAATTTCAGATAAACAATCAATGCAATTACATTTTGTATAAGTCTATCCCATATGATTGTGCGTGATGGGTGTGTGTGTATATATATATTTATCTAAATTTTAATTTAACTAGGTATCCTGTATTTTTGGTTGCTAAATCTGGCAACACCAGCCTAACTTTAATTAATTTGGAGCAGTTTAACAAAATTCATGTAGTTTCTTTCTTCTGACTCAGGCTCTTCCCGTCCCTGTATTTCCACTCTTGTCTGAGGAATACATAGCTGTCATTTTAAAGATGCTCCTGGAATCGTCACCTGTTAATGACTTGCTCCATCTGGTACCATTGTGCTTGCCTCATTTTTGCTTTTATTCTCTACCTTGTCTTTTTCACATTTATGAAAGAAACTAGAGATTTCCACCTTACAAACCTTCCACCTTCCTCTGCATCCTTTTTGGTTATACTTCTTGAAAGAGTGGACCCTCTTTTCAAGAGCAGACCCTATTTTCCTACCACTCATTCACTCTTCAGCCAACCGCTCTGATTCCTCCACTCAGTACTGTAAGAGAGCTTCTGTCCCAGGGGTCACTCAGCAACTTTCTAATTGCTAAATTCCATGCTCTTCTAAGCCCCTGCTTTTCTGTTTTTTTTTTTTCTTTCAATTTGATGTATTCACCTCTAATCCTTTATTTCACTCTTGGTATTATTTCCCATGACTTAATCACCTTCTTGTGGGAGATTCCAAGGTTCCCACTCTCAAACTATAGTGTAATAATATTATCATCACATACCAAATCACATGAAAACATTCCTCTTTGACATTCACTGGACTCAAATTCTTTGTTATATTACATGGCTTTACCTCTATTCTTGAATCTATTTCTTTTGATTTACAATTCAATTGCATTATTGACAAAAGGAAGAGAATTCTTTAAAAGAATTTAAGATGAACAGCAAAGGAATTGTATTTCATTTACCTATCTCAGTATCCTAAACTGAGGATCATCCTTGGCCTTGAAGGAATAAGTTGCATTCTTGTGATGGAATTTTTTATTCTTCTGCCATTATGAATAAGTAAGTTCTCTGCCTTCAACAGGTTGCTTTTTCATGGAACTCATGAGCATGGAGGTGGGGTACAACAGTGCTTTTCCTATCCAATGCTCAGGTGGGTCACTAGGTTCAGAAATTGCTTTATTGATAAATATGATATAACCACCCTCATTATATTCACTTTTTTGGAGCATTATCTGCTCAAGATGTTGACTAGAATGTGAGAAGGATCATACATCAAATCTGCCTTATTCCTAATTTCAGTCTTCAGCTGCAGAATGGCAGTCCAGATCTTGAACTGGTCCAGGTTTAAAAGACTCTTACATCGAAACATGCTAAAACTATAATTCTTCCTCTTTGTTAGGTCTGTAATCCATAGAGATGTAAAAACATTCTGATCATCCTACCTAAGTTTTGAAGCAAACTATTGGGAAAAATGGCTTTAAATGATAAGAATGTTCATAGGCTAGGTGACTTCAGAAATATATATTTAATTAGATGGAGTTTTTCACTTAATTAAAGGTTACTAGGTGGCCCACAGGAGAATTCCTTATTCATAGACAGCAAAGAGGATTGACAGGTACAGGAATTATTGCCACTGTGTATGTCCATTGCCTTTTTCTTTGGTGCTAGTTTTAAGTTTATAAGTATAATAAAACTTTATTTTTACTGATTGGATAGAGTCTCACAGTCAATTTGTTAAAAGTGATGTATAGATGAAAATGTGAGAGAATATTTTTGTTAAGGCAATTTCATAAAGAATTGCTTTAGATTAAAAGCTCCTAGAACATTAATGGTAAATTCACACTGTTTTTGAGGTCACTCTGCTAATGCCCATGGCAGATATTACTAATAGGTCTATTTAGATTTTCTTACTGAACATGATACACTACTTCAGAATTCCTCTCCATTCCATACATTTTGGTATTTCAACACAAGAACTACTTCAACTGTGTTAATATAAGATTGACACAGATGGAAATAGTTTGGGTTGTTATTCAATTTGCAGACTGAATTAAGTAGATAAGTTTGCAGAAAATTATAAACTAGGTAAGAGTGTCCATTTCAGAAGAATAAAACATTTCATTCAAATTGGATAATGATGACAAGTGAGACATATATGGTGTTATTCCTTTATGCTTTTAATGTATAAAACCATATTTAAAACTCAATTCAAAGCTGTCAAGAGACTCAAACCATCTAACGGAAGCAATTTATGGAAGTTAACAACTAATATTTATCAGTACCTCTCCCATGTGCCAAGCCACGTCCTTGGTACTCTACTTATCTAATTCCTCCCCTCAAAGACCTTGAAAAGTTGGCATTAAGTTTCAGCTTTGCTTGCCAATGTACTAGTTTGTTGTCTGGCTCCATAGTGTAATACTTTAAATATTTCTTTTCTGCTATGCAACTTTTGACATAATTACCAATAATGTTCCTTGGGGTTGATTATCTGCTCTAGTAGAAGTATTTTTGGCTACCAGTAATATAGTAAATATAGTTCTAAATATTATTGCAATATTTGTGCAATGTAAACCTTGAAACTTCTAGAGTAAATTTCAGTTATGCCACTAATTAATGGAGAGAATGAAAACCCTGGTGGCTGTTCCCTCTGTGCTTTGTCTTGGAGTGAAAGGAACACTTTGTATAAAAAGCCCCTTAAGATATGGAACTTCCAATAAAATAAAATGGCTTGAGAACTTTTCTATATCTTCCAATAAATGATAAATCTGTAATTATTCACTGTCTCTTTTCCTACTGCTTTGATCCCACTGTCTGAGTTATTCTTAGCCAACAAATTTTATTTCTTGAGACAAATAAGCTGAGCACTGAGAAATTCTGAATGATGTTGTGGATTGTGAGGGGATAAGACATTAGTGGTAGCTCATATTTGAATTACTTTGTCAGTTGTAGAATGTAAATCAGCAAGTAAAAAACAATCTCAGTATAAACATACATTATTACATGACTTTAAGGTCCTAGGAAAGGTTAAGTATGAGTGTTATAAATTTTTACTGAAAGGTCAATTACTCCACAAAGCTAGAAATCACGAAGTGCTGTGGAAGATAGCACATGACAGTGTTGAATGAAACCACTTAAACATGAGTTTATTATAGATCTGGGCTGATCCAGGAAATCCTTACTGGAGCATGGGAAAAATAACCACCAATAAAATGACATAATTAGGAATCATTTTTTCACACTGGAACCCTAATAATTTTACTTCTGAAGAAATAGTCATAAATTGAGATAAAGAATTATTCCAGGACTTTTCCCCAGTGTTATCTGTAGTACTAAAAAATTGGAAATAACCAAAGGGTCTGCTTCTTGGGAAATGGGTATAATATACTCTGGTACATCTCTATGAAGAAATATGTTACAATATTTTAAAAATAGAGTTCTTTAATGGTTTTGGATCATTTGGCAAAATCTTTTAATACACTTAGTGAAAAAATTTTGCATAAAGTAATGCCTGAACAATGAACAGAAAAATATTTCATAGAAAAAATAAAACATCAATACTAAAATTTAATACTGTGATTACAACGTGTTTTTCTTTTTCTTCAACAATTTCCTATGCTTTTCAAAATATTCTATTTTGTAGTAGTAATTTGCTTACTTGATAACCAGAAAATTAAGAAAAATATTGGCAAAAATAAATCACATATGAACTCTTATTGAAGCGTGAGCACTCTGCATTTTGCTCTAAATATACTGATATAATACAAAGCCAGGAAGCTTTAAAGTATATGCAACAGATGAGCAGAAACTTATAAATTTTTTTGACAATTTAAATAACATATTTGAGAGTAGTTTGGTTATACTTCAGCTCTGTGAGCTTATCTTTCTATGTACATTATAGCTGTCTTTTGACAAAAAATATTCCATTATAAGTCAGAACCCTAAGAGTAGTCATACGTTCTGAATGTTATAATAATCTCCCACTTTGTGCGTAAAAATCCAAATGACCACCTCTCAGAAATGCTTTATAATTGATTTCCACATTGCTTGAGTCTTTGCAATTAGGGGTGACCTCTAGATACTATCTCTAAGTGAGAAGGAGGCCAGCACACAAGATACACATTAGCTTCATATTTCCCATAACAGTGATTTCATAGGTTAATTTCCCACGATGTTGGAAAAATTTGCTTTTGGGGGCTGATTCCTCTAAAAATGGAATATTTTAGCCATTTTTCTTTTAACAAAATGGATCCATATATAATCTAGTATTTTGCTATTATCATCATTTCCAGATGGAGACTGTTTCTAGGGGAAGGGTCTAATGAAGTTATTAGACAAAAATCCAATATTCTTTAAAAATAGAAGCACTATATCAAAAAGTTAGATGACTGTGGAAGGCAGTGTGTTTGATTTCAGTCATAAGTTTTAAATGAGTTCTTAAGATAACTTTTGGCCACAATGACAGAAATTTTAAATATCTGCCTCTTCTCAAATAATTCCTAATAAAGAATAAATTTCAGTCTGAAGTATAGAGACTGGTAGGTATGTCTGCTTTTCTTATTTATTCATGATTTAAATAACAGCTGTACAGCATGCTTAATAATTTTGGGGCAATCATATAAACTGAATTGTGTTCCTTTAAAATTCATATGTTGAAGTTGTAACCCCCAATTACAAGGTGTCAGAGAAGATTGAATACAAAATGTGATGTTCCAGTTTGTATGAAAATTTCCTCCATAAAGAAGGATGGAAGGGAAAATATTAGGGAATGATTTTGGCCAAATTATATTGACATATTATGTGCACATATGAATATATAACAACAAATCCTACCATGACGTACAGTTATAATGCACCAATAAAAAATGGGGACTATATCACTTAACAGATGTGGGTTTGGAAAAAGTTAGAATTTAGCTTTATACTGCTATTGTTTTTTTTTCTAAAGAGAGAGAAATAGTAAGAGAGAGAGAAAGTCAATTTTATTTAGTTTTTCATGTGGCTTTCATTGCTCCAACACTTCATTATATATGTAGTGCTGGGGTTTGAACCCAGGTCCTCATGCATGCCAGGCAAGCACCGTAACTGCTGAGCCACCACTCCAGCCCCTGCTATTTGTATTTTAAAAGTCAGAAAACAGTTAAGTAGTTTGTTAAATTTCAGTGTCACATTATGAAAGGAGAGCTGAGAAGTTGAAGTAAGACATGGGGAAGGTGATCATAAGGGTGAACTGTCACAAAACCATATTATAAAAGAGATAATTTCCAGGTCCAGTCAGTCTTGAGTAATATGGACTAAATATATCTTCCTGCCTGAAACAAACAAAATAACTTGACACAATGTATGAAAAAATGGTGTCAAGATTTTGGACATCAACCAACAGAGAGGACAGAGATCTTAGAAAGATGGGAAGCAAAATAAACCTTACAATTATCCTGACTTTTGTTAGAAAGTTTCCCAGACCAATTGTAGCAGATCCTGGCGGTGGAGGAGGAGCCAGGAGGAACCTGCTAGTCTTCCTAGGTTGAAGAGAAGGAATTAAGAGTCTGGAGCGGAAAAAGTGTCTAAATTTTATACAGAAGAAAGGCAGAGAAAAAGACACAATTGGGTGAGAATACCACAAATCTGCACATACAGAGTATGTAAGTAAAAAATCAATATGAGTGAAAGGAAGCTACAGACATTGGGGGAATACTTAAAAGGAGTGATCCCAGGTGCTCACAGAATTTCCATCAGCCAGAGTAGAAAATCCCATAAGTAAGATGTTAGATTTAAATTCAATCATAACAATAATTTCATTAAATGTAAATGGCCTAAATAAGGTAGAATTTGTTACAAGGGATTAAAAAAGAAGATCCAACTATATGCAGTCTACAAAAACAATTTGCTTTAACTATAAAGATACGAATAGGTTAAAAGCAAAAAGATAAAAAAAATCATATATGGAATAACTGAAGGAACACAGGATGCGTAGCTTGAAAACGTGAGTGCACAAAATACACAAAGAGAACAATCAATCTTCCAATATTCATTTGTTTCCTTGAGGGTTAATATTCCTGAAAGTAGGACGTTTGAAGCTGCAGTTTCAGGCCTACAATTGTGCATTCCTTAGGGGGTTAAGTTTCCAACATTATACTGGAATACCTGCTAAAATCTTTTTAAGTTTTGATGAGTTCCCAGCTGTAGTTAATTTTACTTTCTATTTATAATTTTTAGTCAGAAATGAGAAAGACTTTTACTAATACTCAATGAAATGCTATTTTTTTTGTTCCGTTCTCTCTTTCTCTTTAGCTCCTTCCTCTTCTTATTCTCCCTCTTCTTCTCTTTCTTTTTTTTTAAAGTCTCCATATCTATGAAAATATCTTTTCTCATTGTAAAATATTCATTTGTATGCATGTCTGATTCTTTTACTACGCATTGTTTTTTCACTTTAATACTGCAATCTTCCTTTGGTCCCTATTATGAGTAAAAGAAGTATAAGAATATAAAACAATGGAAGAAAGATTTTTAAAAAACATGGTAAGGAAATAGAATGGAAAGTTCTATTCAATCCAAAGAAAGTATCTTAAAATAAACTACCTTAATAATTATTTGTTAGAGCATAGATTTTTTTAATGTATAGAAAAATAATAACGGCACCATTCTGGACTGCAGTTGATTTATAAGTCTGCATTCTACTTGAATCTGACAGTGTTTATGATCACTGCTGCTGAACAGCAGCAGAATAAAATCAGAATTTTTGGGGGGATAACACTAAACTAATCAGACTGTAGCTGAAGAGTTTGTAATGTAACATAGAAATTGGGATAAAGACTCAAGAGTAGACACTTGAATAACAGATCTTGGCTTAATAATTAGTAAGAAATGTTCTAAGAATCAGAATGTCTGAAAATTGCTATTTTTCTAAGACTGTTAATTTCAGTCATTGAAAAAAAGTAAAACAGAGGTTGGATTCAGAGCTGTGCCAACCTATATGAAACTCTGGGTAAATTTGGAGAAGGTACCCTGTCTGGCAGACTTAATGAAGCTGCTCTCTCTGTATGGATGCACCCTGGCTTAATGAATAGAGAGTGATTTTCAGCTTCCACGTTCTACTTCGGATGGGAGCCTTTTGCATTGTCATCTTACTAGACATACCATAGATCAAGGTCCTGACACAGTAGATATGAATTAGAAATTGATGCTGTCCAAGATTTATTAGTCTTTATTTCCACTGGGTTATAAATCAGTGCCTTACATGTTCCAGTCGCCACACCGGTGAAGCATCATGCTAAAATCAAAAGATCATCAATCTTTACTTATGTCTCTCAAAAGCATTAAATGTGATCCAATTTATAACCTGCAAAATATTTCTCGAAAGACACTTATCTCACTCCGGTGTGGCCCAATCCCTTACACTTCAAAACTGTTCCAAGGACTGCAAATGCCAACTCTGGAAAACTCTATAGCCTCAGTCCTGGAGATTTTCTCCCTCTCTTGTGCCTCCTCCCTCTCTCCTCCACTTCCCATTTAGTTTTCTCTCTCTCCAGATTCTGTGTTTTAAAAAAAAAGAAAAAAGAAAAAAGACTTTCTTAGACTGGGAAAGAACAGGGAGAAGTTGAGCAATTGGATAAAATCTCTCTTTTTTTTTTTCCCATCCTGTTTCTACTTCTCGTTCTTTCTCTTTCTATTTTCCTGATAGTTTAAAAACACAGCCTGAAAATCAGACTGAAACAGACAAAGTGATTCTTGGGTATTTTCAGGAGTAGGAACATTATATGTTAATACTTATTGAGTGGATCCTAGGTTGTAGCTCTTTCTAGTAGACTCTAAGGAAAGAGACAAAGCAAAGTATGTGACTAATCCCTACTCATAAGGAATTTACAATCTTATGAGCCAGACTGAATAAAATCACATGAAATAGATTTAAAGGAAGAAAAGCAATGAACTGAGAAAATGACGATTGCACTGTGTCCTGAAGAGCCTGAAGATAACCTGGAGCATGGGCAGACTCTAGGAAACCTGGGAAGTCTTCGTGAGAGAGGTAAATATTGAATAAATTTTTAGAAAATGCAAAAGACCATGAAACTAGGGAAATTAGTGTAGAGACAGACTGAAGAGTCAAGGTAATGGGCCACAGAGAGTAAGTATATTTACCTGCTGGAATGAAGGGTCTAGGCAGAGTGAGATTCCCCCACCTCCATACTGTTTTCTCAGTGGGAATGCTACTCTTCCACTTTTGAGCTCCCATATCATTTATTATGTGATTCATTCATTACCTTGTCACATTCTGCCTTGAGTTATTCATTTTCCTATTTTCTTCATTAAATAATAGCTCCTCAAATAAAAAGATAATATCTTCTCCCTGTCTCTACCCTTCATAACTCTTCACACAGAGGGTAGCAAATCATGATTAGTTCAAAAAATCGTGCTGTGTTAAGTAGTGTTGATTGGAAGCTTATCAATGGGGTAGCAATACAGAAAGGTCACTTAATTTTTGCTAATGAGTTACTTTTGATTTTGAAGATAAAAGAAATTCAAAGATATCAATGCTGTGATAAAAATGATGTTTTAAGAACTTTTCTGTTGGTTCCCCCATGAAGGGGAAGACAATAAGTTCATCTTTTTGTTTGTATAGGTGTTACCTGGATGTTTAGGAAGCCATGTCCCGTATAGATGGTGCACCGAGCTGAAATTTAAACTGCCTTTAGTCATTGAAACTTTTAATATTTATATTTAGCCACCTTGAAATGTACAGGTCAGAAAAATCACTTAGATCATTTCATGTGCATGAAGAAATTCCTTCATGAGATTTTCTTTAATTGGTACTGCTGATTCTAAATGGGAACAATTCCATATTCTGAAGTGAGATTTGGGCATGTTTTAAATAATGAATCTGCGCATGAAACTGTAAAAAAGATCTGGAATTGGAATTCTAAACTTAAACTTTAGAAAAAGATTTTTAGGAAAATTTATTCTAGGGTTTTAATTATTATTATTATTGGTACCAGGGATTGAATGCTAGGGTATAAGAAACTTCAGAATTATTTTATTATACTAATTTCTCCTTCCTTCCTTGAAATGTTTTAGAACAATTGCTGGCACTAATGTGATTATACACATTAGTGTATAATCTGAAAATCCTATTCATGTAAACTCTTTGTTACTAAGACTTAATACAAATTTTAAAATGATTGAAATTATACAAATAGTGGGAAAATTAGCTGTTGAATAGTGATTTCAGTCAAGTTTCTAATTATTTTTCTTATCTTGCAGTACAGATTTGAATGTATGACCCAGTTATATTTGGAAAAAAATATCTTCAGTGTTCACTTTGATTATGAAAATAGTACATAATCAGTACACATATATCTCCCAAATTTTCTTGTGTATTTACTGAATGGAATATAAAAAGTTAAAGACAGCATTTGTAAAGAAAAAACAATACTGCCTCTCTATTAAAAGTGCATTTACTTGGGGGCTGGAGCAGTGTCTTGGGGGTTATGGTGCTTGCCCAGCATGCAGGAGTATGCCTGAGTACACGGGTTCAAACCCCAGCACCCATGTACACAACTAAGTGTCAGACACACACAACAAAGTGTCAGAGCAATGAAAGCCATGTGAAAAACTCAATAAAAATCGATTCTCTCTGTCACAGTCTTTCACTGTCCTTCTCTCTAAAAAAAAAAATGCATTTACATTTATCTGGTGAGTCCACTTTTTATGCCAAGAGAATAGAGTTAAAATGCTACAACTTAGTCTCTAAATGAGGCTTGCTGTAGGCCTCAAACCTGAACTATTGAAGAATTTGGAAATTTAATATAATGTAAATAATTAAAACATGGAACCATGGGAAAACCAAGGGGGGAAATCATGGAATGGCACCAGCCTTGGCTTGCTCTGTCATTATACATTTGTTCTTGATTGTTTGATAATGATTCCCTCCTAATTGTAATACCATATTTAGCTAATAAAAAAGGAAAAAAAATCAAATTCTTCTGCAGATAGAAATAAAATCTTCCCCTCCCACCTTATCTCTCTGCCTCCCTCTCTCTCTATATTTACAATTTATTGAATGGGGTGGGGGGACAGAAAAGTATTATGGCACAAGACACAAATCAAGAGGTGTCATCTTCAGAAGCTGAGAAAGTAGCTCTTCATTTTCATTAGAAAACAATGGGAGAAGTTACTGCAACGATCCTTAGAAGTAGCCAAAGGATCCAAGTACTTTATTATTCTTTTTTTTTAACTTTAATTTTTATTTTTGAACAACCATACAAATTTTTAACAAAATAATATAAAATGTGTATAGTTTCTGGATACTAGATTTACCCCCTGGAGTACCTCCCCCCCAATTTCCCACCCGAATCCCTCCCTTCCCTTACCCACAATATCTCTAAACTTTGTTATTCTAAAAGCTTCCAGAAATCAGATTTGTATTCTCCGGACAAATGAGCATTAGAAAGCACTGAAGCAAATGATATACATGGTATTATTCTTTTTCTTGGCTTCACAATTTTAGTTAGTATATTGGTCTTTTGGTTGAATTCCAATGGCACAGCTCTCAAACACAGGTTTTTTTCTTTTGGGGGCTGAGGGAAACAATCATAAAAGAAAAAGCTTTGAGAGTTTGTCTGCTGTACTATAAAATGTAACACTTCCCCACCCCCCCCACCCCCTCCAAGTTATGTGAACACTGGGAAACACTATTCAAGCGAAAAGTTAGGGACACTTCAAACAAGAGTATAAGCACTATGTTGTTGCTCAATAAATTTCACTTACACTAGCATTAAGTGTGTGAAATATATGACTTAGAGATACAGTCAGAGAAAATTGAATGAACGGCTTCAGAGACAGGGAAGAACTTGAGTCACGATTATCTGTTACTTTTTATTTATTTTCTCAGCCCATGAGATGAAATTTCAGTTGTTCATGAGAACTTGCTAGACTTTTCCCAGACTGCGCAGTGGCTCTCTAAATGTATCAGTATGAATGAAAACTTCACCTACTGGGAGTCAAACATGCTAAGGACCTTTATAGCATCCTGTCATGTTTCTGAATTTTGTAGAATCAGCAGTCATAGGATATACTGAAAATATATACCTCCCAAAGAAGTACAGGGGGATCCTCTGAATATATTTCATACAATAGACCCCTCTGGCAGATTTATGATATTGCATAGCTTGTAGGGAGAAACTGGACGAGCAGGATGTTTTCTGGTTTCATTAGCATAGCCCAGCCTACTTCCAACACACGCCCAGAACTACCTCATTAACCATCGGGATTGCAGCCAAACACATAAGACTACAGTGAATATAAAGGGAATTGCTGGCAAGAGAGCTGTAGACCAACGTACCACCGAACCCATTGCTTTTCCAAGATCAGAAAAAATACTAGGTTAACAGGAACCACTCTCATTCAGATAAGAATTCAAGGTTTTCATCTCTAGTTTTTATCTACAATAATTAGCTGCATCGTAAGACATAAGAGCCCAGCTGCATCTATTTAAGTGCTTTTAATATCTCTGTCTCTTCTTATTTATTTTCTGGGTAGCTTTGACATTGTAAACCACAGACAAGTTGGAGCCTGGCATTGAAAAGAGGTGTTCTGCAGCGATTTTTCTTTCTTGTCTAAGGAAGTTGACTTCGACAACAGGGAATCTGAAAAATGACAGGAGCAAAGAGGAAAAAGAAAAGCATGCTCTGGAGCAAGATGCATGCCCCCCACTGTGAAGACATTAAGCAGTGGTGTAGAAGGAGGCTACCTATTTTGGAATGGGCACCACATTACAATCTGAAAGAAAACCTGCTTCCAGACACTGTGTCTGGGGTAATGTTGGCAGTTCAACAGGTGACGCAAGGTAAAGTACTGCGTTTGGTTTTCCAGTTTTCTGTGGAGTGGATGTTATTTTACTTCTTGGAAGGGTATTATGACCTGGGATTGACAATATAGCTAATGGAACGAATATTTAGTGAAACGATTATTAACTTTGGGAAATCAAGCAGTGTGCATATCTTTGTATAAGAGTTTTTAAAATTGTTTTCTAATTTTTGTGTGCTATATTTTCCTAGCAATTAAGCCTTGATGCAAATTTTGAATGACACTCCACATTTGTGATGTTAAAGGTCATACAGTTTTAGAGTAGAAGATCAGTGATTGTGGGAAAACAAACTTTCATAATGTGATCTTGAAGATATAATTTCCTGGCTTCCCTGGATCAAGCTATAAAATATCACCTGGTTTGAATACAATTGTTTTTCAACTTAATTTGTAGCACACAATTACCTGTTGTAGACTTGAGACTTGCTATAAGAAAGGAACAAAGCTTTCTGTGCATAAAGGAGGCTCTTTGCCAAGATCATTTTTTGCAGGGAGAACACTGTCTGTCCTTAGAGCTTACGTTTTACTGTGTGTGCCTGTTTACCTTTGTATCCCATTACTGCATCTATATCTCAATAAGAAATTTAAACTGGCAAGAAGTCTCATTTTAACTTTCCCAAAGTGGATTTTAAATGATATTCCAGGTTTTAGAGAGGTGTTTGCCTTCATGAAAGCTAATTAACTAATATGCACAAGTATGTGTGTATTATGTGTGTGTGTGTTTTCCCTAAAGGTACTTTAATCACAGATTTTGGCTAATTCAGGTAGCAATTTTCTACCTGCAGCAAGGAAAGGAACTGCTTTCTCAGACTTGAGAATTTGGAACAGTTTTCTTGGCATAGACTCTGTAGGTTTATATTTCCTTGCAGTTTCACTACCTCCCTGGCTCTAACTGTTATTTATATTGTTAAATTTAAGCACTCATTTAATTAAATTATTCTGTAGCTGGAACAAACTGGTTTGTGTATTTGTGTTTCTAGTATGATTAGGAACATCTGCACTGGTGGCTTTACTTTAAGATCCATAACGCTATCATACTTTATGGGATTCCATTTCATTACATAGCCTTGTATTACATTTTTAATGACCATTTTGCCAATAGCAAAACATAATAATCTTTCAGAAAAATGCAAAGTAAATAACAGATTAAGGCATTTTCAGACTTGCTTTTATTTGATTTAACATTTAAAATGAAACACCACCATGGGCTTTAAAAACTTAGGTGATGAACTTAAGAGGATTTTTCATCAGATAGTTTCAGCATATGTTATAAATTTATCTTGCTTTAATTTAATGTAAAGTGAAAAAGAATTCTGTTTTTAGCAATAATTTGTTTTTTTAATGTTTGGTAAATATCAGATTACTTAGAAAATTTTGAGATATGATGAAGTTTCCTGAGGCATATCATTATGATGAGGTTTATTTGCTAGTCTTTGGTAGTCAGTTGTATGGCTTTTATTTGGGCATAGATTTTGAGGGATTTTGTTCTGTGAGTCATGTATTTCATTGGCTAAGAAGAAACACATTGGTCAGTCCCCTACTGATGAACAGCACCAGCTCTGGTATCATGGAAAGGTGTGGATCTGGCTGTTGGGGTCTCTTGGAAGGGTACCAGTGAAGGGACAAGGCATGTTGCTAAGAAGAATGTTAAGGTTTCTGTTGGTGTATGAAAAGACCAGTCCTTCTAAAAGTACCTATTATTTTAAACACAATTCTCTCTCAAACTTTTTCATGGTCATCTGCAATTGACAGTTTAAAAAGCGAAATGTCACAAGACTACTGCTTGTTTTAAGGGACACTGCCTTAACCCTTCATATACATCACCACCCACTATCCTAACAGCATCCACAGTGACAGCAGACTCTTCTCCATGTTGCACATGAGGAAATACAGACTTAGAAGAGTAAGGAGTTTTCCTTGGACCTCATACCTGAGAAGTGGTAAACTCAGGATTTGATTCCAAAGCCAACACTCTTAACATCTTCACTTTATATTCTATACTGCCAAAATAATCAGACTTTTCACAGTACCAATGTTATTAGTAATAGGAGACATTTCTTTGGAAAGGTACAAATATCCTTCCCTTCAAATTACTTTTGCATTCAGATTTCATCCCTGTAATTTTTAGACTCAAAGGCCAACTGACAAGAAAAATAACAAAAGAAGTTACAGAGAAAGGAAGGCATTTAGATACCATTGCCTTCTATTTGTATTAATGTGATATTGGTGATTATTATCAGTTCTTTTTCTTTAGGAAAATCATAATGAAAGCAAAAAACAAATAGCCATTCAAACTTTACTGATTTTCCAAGCAGCTTTTCATTGAATCAGCATAAAATTATATGAAATTATTGAATTCAATATTTTACTATAAATATGAAAAGTCTGAGTTTGAGTCTTACATTTTTTCATTCTGCTATCTCTAAAAATGGATTTAAAATTAAGAATGATAATGTAAACTAGAATTTGAGTGTTTTCTATGTGTCAAATGATAAGAAGTTATTTTAAATTGCTTTATTAAAAATTTCCTAAGTGTAGAATATGGATGCTTTTCATTGTCAGTGTACCTGACTCCTTTATATTACTTTCTGAATTGACTCTACTCTTTCTAGGTCCCTTCTTCTCTTGGTTTTAAGATACTAATCTTTCATGTTTATCCTGCTACTCTTTCCATTCAGCATCAGTGTCCTAGACACTCAAACCCTTGACTTCTTCTTAGAATACATCACAATTTCATCTGCATAAAAGACTCTGACATGACCATGCTAAAGAAACTTTCCTCTCCATCTGAGATCCACACCTTCTACTATGCAAACCTGCAGCGTTCTAAAAGCACATCAGCTGCAACTTTAGTCTTCTAAGAGAAATGGAATGATACTATCGTCCTAACCAGATTTATAATAATTAATGGCAACAGTAAAAAAAAAAAATAAGTGTAAGTACTGTTGTAAAAGCACTTGACATATACTCAAGTGGAAGCTCAGAGAAGATGAATAACTTACCTACTGTCACACAGCAAATAGGAAAAAGTCACATTGAAATTAAACTGGCTTCAGAGAAGTCCTGTGAGTCATTCTCAGTTCTCCCCTCCTTTTTGCCATCTGGCCCACTAACATAAGTCAGCCACCAGTTTCTTTCATTTGTATCCTTTAAATATCTTTTCAACCAAGTGTCTTGCCTCCACCCCCTGCTGCTGCCCTACACATCCTCTGAACTACTGGATCCACCATTCCGTCCTCATTCTCTGCTCTGTCTCCACCTGTAGGCTGCATTCCACACTGCAGCTAGAATAAGAAGGTTTGAACATAACTGCTTCCTCCTTAGAATTCTCAAATAGCCCTCTATTTCCTCTCAGATAAAAGCGCAGTTCTTCAGCACATCTTCTCAGATGGTGAATAATCTGGGCCTCTTCATATAAAGCCCTACTCAAAGAGAGCTCTCCTCTGAGAACCCCTTTCCTTCCCATGGGAAGACTCATGTTTTCTTCCCTCCTACGGCCTTTGTACTTTTTACATATCTCTAGGATAGTCTTCACCAAACACATTGTATTATAAACTTTTGCTACAATTCTTTCTATGCTGGTCTTCAAGTGCTGGAAGCAAAGACAATGTCTGCATCTTTATGTTCTTGCCAACTTTCATTGCCTAGCACAAAGAAGATTTTCAATAAACATTGGAAGAGTTAAGACCTCTGGAAGCCACTATTGCACATGCTGCCACCATAGGAAGGAAGGTGACTTTCAATTAATTCTTATGCTTTAAAATAACTAATAAGGGTACTGATAGTGAAAATATGCATTAAAATATGAGTACTTGGTTTGTTCCAACTTCTCTTGCTTTCCTGAATTTACAAATTTGGAGCCCTCTAGCAAATCTGGTAAAAGACGTATTTTTTTTGTCCCAAATGTTAATTTTTTTCTTAAGCCAACAGTAACAAATAGGATATTTCTATAAAACTCTAAATTCACTGCTTGTCTTGGAAGAGAGGAAAATATGGCCATGCAGGGGCCGTGTTCCCGTGTGGCGGAAATCTGTTGGTCTCGTTAGAGGCTCCCTGCTTTAGGCAGAGTGTGCCCTGGACATTCTGCCATGGTCCTTGCCATTTGCTCGTCCACTGCCACCCTTCTTGTTCCCTTTATCAGCTTAGTCCTAGGGTAGCTCAATGTGTATTCCCCTGCCAGGCATTGTCTAATTATTTATTGAGCTGCTTTGAACTCATGTAAATAAAACATTTATGGAGAGATTGCATAAGATTAGGTACTGGATCTGCAGAATTTTTAGTTCCGTGTACTTGGACTAAGATGCCATTCCAATATTCATAATTTCTTCATAATCCTATGCATTTTTTGGTAACTTGTTTAAAAAAATATTCTTGGAAGGGGTCCATAGGTTTTAACAAAGTGTTAGAAGGGTGATTGTCCTTCCCCAAAGTACATAAATATAAATAGGTGTGTTCATTTCAAAGAAAGAAAGTTAAAATAAACTTTGGGTCATTCTTTTACCATGTTCAAATGTTTCTTAGAGACTATTTGCATTTTTAAAAATATTTAAAACATTAAGGAGCCCTCATTACTATCATCAGGTAAGAGCCATTCACTCTTTAAAAGAGAGAAAGAGAGAGAGAGAGAGAGAGAAAATCAACTGTATTTTTTTCATCTGGCTCTTGCTTCTCTGTCACTTGGTTGTGTATGTGGTGCTGGGGTTCAAACCCAAGTCCTCATGCATGCCAGGCCAGTGTTCCAACTGCTGAGCCACTGCTCCAGCCCTTACCATAATGCTCTTTAGCTGATGTCTTGACGGTCTCCACTGCTGAAAGTTGGGCAAACATTTGTAGAGAATATCACTCCCACAAAAAATGTCACCAACATGTTGGCAAGTTAACCAGCATCAGACTGGTCTGTAAATTGCTTAGTTCACTTTCTAGTGAATGCAACCACTTGGGAGTTACTTGGTTTTTCCAACCTGTAAATTCAAGCATTGAGACAGGGTGGAAAACTAAAACGCATGACTTGCCATATAAGAACCAAATCTCCTGGGGAGGAATTTGAGAGTGTTTTGCCCAACATTCCAAGGGATCACCTAGAATTTTTGTTCCAAAACCATGAAAATTTTTAGCTGCCATAGGATTGCCTGATGTTCAAACCACAAAGTTTTGGGCCACAGACAAACTATGGATGTTCCTTATAATTATGCAGAATGTGTGGCATTACTGGCACCAAAACATATGCGTGGAAGCTGAGCTTCATTGCACTCCTGAGGGCAGCTTAGTGACATGTGGAACAATAAGAGGAAATTCCTGAAGCACACTGCATGGAGAAGATTAAAGGCTTGTCTGGGAATTCTTCCCTGCGTGCTCTCAGACTTAGGGATATAGAATCGTAGCGCTGGCTATGTACCTCTAATCCAACCCCCTAAATCACTATCTTCCTGTTAGTGACTTTCCTCTTTTCCAGGAACAAAGGTAGCTAAATATTCCTAAGTAAGTCTGAAATATATTTTCCACGACCCCCATGAAAATATACAGAGGCGCTAGTGACAGTTTGCTGGCCTTTCCCTTTGGCTCTGGTTTCCCCTCACCTCATGTCCCACCCTCTCGCTGTAGCTCCAGCCTTCATTCAACACTTCTGATTTTTCTTTTTCTTCTTTGTAGAAGAATGATGATTCAAATGCCAAAGGATCATTTACAGGAAAATGCTCCCTATAATATTTAGAGTTGTCTACCTGGAAAAGCTGTGACCCTCCTTTTACAAACTTGAAGGTTTGTAATAATAGCAGTGAGGATGAGGTGTGTGGCCTACAGAGTTAGTAGGCTTCTGTGTTTCTCCGCTGTAAGATACCCCTTTTGTTTTTAGTAGCTCTGCCTCACATTTGTTTTGGGGATGTTATGGTTAGATATGGGGTACGCCCCAGAAGCTCATGTGTGAGACAATGCAAGAATGCTCGGAGGTGAAATGATGATATCAGGAGAGGGGTATTTTAGTGAATTAATTTGCTGATTGATTAACTGGGTGGTAACTGTAGGCAGGTAGGGTATGACTGGAGACAGTAGGTCACTAGGGGTTTATATTTTGTCCCTGGTGACTGACGTTTTCTTGCTTCCTGGTGGTCATGTCTTGAGCTGCTTTCCTTCACCATGCCAATCTTCCGTGATGCTTTGCCTCACCTGGGATCCAGAGCTATGAAGTCGAACATCTATAGTCTGAGACTTCTGAAACTATAAGTCTCCAATAAACTTTTTCTCCTCCATGTTGTTCTTGTCAGGTCTTTTGGTCGCAGCAATAAGAAAGTTGATGAAAACAGGAAACAATGCCTCTTCACTTTCAGTGCATGGTTTAAGTGAAGTTCTAATTCTGGCTGCAGTGACGGAGTCCATCCAGGCCATCAGTGGACTGAACGCCCCTAAACCAGAACTCTGAACTTTGAGAGCCCTTGGAAGGAACTGGGGCTTAAAAAGCACTGTCCCTGGGTCTCACCTTGAGTGATTAAGTTAGATTTTTCTAGAAGGAAAGATTGATCAGAACTAGGCATATAATTTTTCTTAAACTTGTTCTTGTAGTTATCTCCAATTCTAATATGCAGTGGTGTTGAGAGATTGATCCAGACAGTTATTGGTCCAGGTAAAGGCATGAGGCCCCAGGCTTCGTAACTGGCACAATTCCATACCTCTGGTTAGTGACTGATTCAGGAATAAGATCTACCCTCTGGGCACAAGGCTATGGGTTTACAATACAACAGAGCAGTAATTTACTATTTAAAAATAGTAATGACAATAAAAGTGATTGATGTGGTCCAATAAGTCTGGATCCCAACATATACACTGAGCCTTTCAGAAGGGGACAGCTTTCTCCTTTGTGCTGGAGCTGATGATAGTATGGATGATGCATGTCTGTGTTGACCAGGACCTCCAAGAAAGGTCACAGCAAAGAGAAACAGTCCTGATGACACTAGAATGCCCATGACTTCTCTTGCATGTGCACATAGCTTTTTTTGTTTGCTTGTGTAGGTTTAAGTTGGGTTTCTGCTAATCACCTTGATGACACAATTGAGTACAATGAAATCCTAAATATGTTGTACAAGTCTTATGAAACCCAGGAAGAAAAATGTTATTGCACTTTATATTTTCACAAGGAGAGGAGTTTGAGAGTCAGAATGTTAGGTGAATTGCCCCCAATTTTAGTACTGCTAAGATGGATCCAAGCACTGACCTGCCAAGCCTCAGTCTTTCTCTCTGGCTGCCTTCTGCTCCCTTGGATATTTCCAGTATGGCAGATGTAATCTGGGTGGGACTGGGGGCTGACTCTGAGCCTCTTTTCACATCAACCCTCAGCAGCCCTTTCCCATGATGATGTGTCCCCTTCCTTGATAAAATAGATCACATGTTTCTGGTTGAATCCAGAAGAGTGCTCAGATGATAGGAAGAACATTTTACACATGCTGTTGCTCTTTTCTTTGAGGCTCTATCAGTGCCCCCTGCCAGAGTTTGTTAGGGTGAGATAGGGAAGACATGCTTTATTTAATACTGGCTTGAAAAATCTGTGAACAGTGAGTCTTACCCTGTAACAGAGATGACACGAGATGAAATGTTCAAATAAGAATTTACTAAAGACAAGGGGACAGTAAAAAGGACAGAGCACATGGAATCTGTAACCAGTACTGGAAATTTCCCAGAACCATGGAACCTATAACCAATACCATGAATCTGAAACATCAAATGGTCTTGTTTCTTTTTCTTCAGCTTTGCTCTCCTCTATCTACACAGTGACCACTTGCAGGCAAGGGAATCGTTGCAGAGATTTATTGTCTCTCATTGAGTCCAAGAGAGCAAGACCTGGTGTGAGCTCTTAAGTTTTCTAACACTGGAGCTGTCCGCCCACCAAGCAAGACTATTCCTGTGCACCAGAGCTTCAGTTGCACACTTCCATCTCAAAATCATTCATTTCAATAAAAACCACTATTTTTTCTCCTTTCAGTGTTTATGCCTGATCATCTTTTCTTTTCTCTGTATGTGTTTTGCTTTTCATGAGCTAATCCATTGCCATGACTTCAATTGACACTTGAATTTCTACAATGGTTTGTAGAAATACATTTCCAGCCCAATTTTCTCTTTCCAGCTCTAGGGAGAAATATCCAGCTGCCTATAGGACACCATCTTAATGTCTCCCAAAGACACATTAAAAATTAACACATCATTTTCCCTCCTCAAACCAGACCTTATCTTTATTACCATGAAAGTTGCCCCCCTCCCCACCATCTACCTAGTTGTTCATGCTAGAAATCTGGGAATGATCCTTATCGCCCTTTCTCATTAAGAGCCATATTGCATTAATCAGGTTTTATAAATTCTTTCCTCTGACTGTCTCTCCGATTTGTCTGATACTCATTGTCTTCATGGCAGCTTTCTTGAGAGTAATAAATGTAACTACATTTGCTAAATGCCTAAAATGTGCCATACATTGTGATAAGCATTCATTGTATATTAATCTTCATAAAATACCTTAAGAGTCTGATGCTTATTACCTTGGTTTTATAGATGAAGGAAGATGATTAATTTTCTAAGGCAATACAATTCAGTAAGACAAAGGAGATGTTTCAATGCAAGTCTTTCTGACTCCCAAACCCATGTTTCTGTTTTAATTAAGAGGCATCAAATTCACTGCTTGTCAGTTAGGGTATCTCCTCATTTACAGTCCTGTGCTTCTATTATCTACTTAAAACTTCAGTAAAAATAAATTTGAGTCAAGTGGCAGAGAAACTGCCCATCTATTGCTGTTTCTAATACTCAAGCTCCTAGGTCTCTTCTGGATCATGATAATTCTTTATTTGCATGCTTGTGAGGTCTCCATGTACAGCCATTTACAGCATGAAAGCATGGTATAATCTACCTTACCCCTTCCAGTGATCAAAGCCACTGACATTTGATTAATAATTGCCCATGAACCACAGAAACATGTGCTGATAGGAATTTTGTTTTCACACAATGGTGATTCTTGAATATATGTAAATTTACCCTGGGAGACCCACTTGTAATATTGCTTAACCCTGAGCCTGCTGATAGTGTGAACCAGACAGCTGGCTATACTGTGGTTTCCTAATAACGATGCTAAGACCACCACAAACCAGTTACCAGATGGAAATAACTTTCATCATTACCCACACAGTTCGGGTTTGATTTTTTTATGTGTAATTCTTGGAAGTGCCTACCACTAGCTAATTATTTTGTTTTCAAGAATACTGAAATCTGTTTTGCTAGGGTTCTTTGTTCATTTCTATTAAAAAATATTTGATAGAATATACAGTATTTTGCTATGTTCTTGGAAAGAGACAGAAAAGTATAAGACAACAATCTCACCCACAAGGGGCTTATTATTTTTTCTTTCCCCAGAAATGCGTACCAAAGTATATGAGAATATGATCTTGTTATTTCAACCTTGAGGATATCACTCTGGTGTGGGTATGTAAGGGTGGGAACATTTTCTTAATGAAAGTTTATAGAGTATTGGTTTCAGCCACTTTTGCCTTGAGTAGGTTGCATAACCCAAGAAACTGCCAAAGAATTCTATTTTTATTTAGGAACATGAAGACTAGTACAGTCTTATCTACATAACATAACATGAAATGAATGCTTAGTGGTAAAAATTAGATCAATATAGAGAACAAAGCAGTATTCTTAAAAATCTAGAAAGATTTGATTAGCTATAGGCATACATAATTATATGAAATGCCATTTTAAGAAATCCAATCCTACTAGTCTCTCTTTCCCTAAAGGGGATCGCTAGGGAACTACATACACAGGTAACATTTGGAGAATGGCCACCAGTGTCCCACTTTATTAGGTGAATTGGTGTGCAGAGTTAGCTCTAGCAAAACTAGTATGGAGAATAATAGTTTAGAACAGATATCTAAGGCTTTTAAAGCTAAGGTTTGAATGTGCTTGTGGAAAGAGAAAGAGAAACATATCAGAGCTTACTTTGAGGCAGGCCCTGGTCCTTTCATCATGCCAATAACATGGATTAAGAAATAGTAGAAGAGAGAAAAACAAGCTCTTGGACAAAGCCTTCTCCCACCAGGAAATTTGTCCTCTTCAGAGCATTAACTTTGACCCCTCCCATTAGCAGCACTTCTCTTGAGTGGAGAGGTGGAAAGTAGTGGAGAGAGAGGGGTTGGAGAACTTCTGTTCTACAGCTTGCATTGAGTTGCAGCTCAGTATGTGGACAGACGTAAATAGAGTTCTGACCTAGGATTGGGATCAGGCAGGCAGGCTGGCTAACACATGCACACAGACTGGTGAATGTGAAGGTCAATGTCTGAGTGTCAATCTGTGAGACCAGGACAAAAAAGTTAAAACTAGGGAATAAAGTGTGGGAATCTTAGGTAAAATGTAGGAGTGAAATAGAACATGGGTCTAAGATTCTCTGGAGAAAGAGGTCTGAGTTACAGTCTAGGAAGCCAGCAGCATTGATAGCTCCAAGTCTACATTGGTAGAGTTATTTGACAATTTTCTTTTCAACCAAATGTGTAGGATCAAGTGAGTAGCAAAACCACAGTCCATTAGCACCTGTCAGATTTGAAGAGGATGGAATTTTACTGATATTGACTTTAAATATGATCTCAGTATTAAAAATTTACAGGCTATAATATATAATAGAATCATAAGTCTTGAAGGGTGTTGAATATATTACCTAATTTGATTACTATTTTAGCACAATTATTAATCACATGATTAATATTTTTCCATTTTATAAGTGAACAATTATTTTTGGAATAAATTCAAATAGTTTAAATATTAATAATGAATGGGTCTACCAATATGTAGAAACTTACCTTGAGTGCTGAGACTAATTTCTAGATGTTGTTTGTATCCAAACTAGCTGTTTTTTTGAATTCTAGTAAAGTGATTGATGGTGATTATATAATTCTATTTTATAGAGAGGAAAACTGACTGAAGTGTAATTATCTGATCTTAATAACATCTATAATACATGTCTGTTAACCAAGAGATGTTATTTCAGTTCTACTGTTGAGTAAAAATTAAATTATAAAATGATAACCTTCAGACAAAGATCAGAAATCTGTTGTGATGGCTCCTTCTCTGTACTCAACCTTCCTACCTCCCTGACCACTTGACTGTGCTATCTTGATTTTATAGCCTTGGTTCTTCACATTAGTCACAGATACAAGTGCTTCCAACATTAAACTGGGCCTGTATTTTCACACACAAAAAATAGACCTGAATGTATCTTTTCCCTATGAGAACATGAACAGTAAATGGAAATTATAAACAGAAACCCCAGAAAGGCATAGATTATTACCTGTGTTGTTAATTGATACATCACACTTTCTAGTACATAATAGGTGCTTAATTCTAGGCCATTGTTTTCCTACCTGCAGGTTTTTGCTCTGATATTTAAAGGTAAGAAGGTGGAGACCTTCAACTATGCAAGAAATCTTCTAAAATAAGTTAGAGAATTTCTAGGCATCATACAAAAATTTAAGAAAACTCTCCACCATATATTTATCAGGGATGGGTACTTCAAACGTATCTCTAACAATTACTGATATCAATAGGTAGAAAGATGTTATCTCTAGGTACTTCTCTGCATGTACCCTATGTATGATTGTCACGTATTCTCTCTTCCTCCCTACTTCCTCTTCTGCCTACCCAGTTAAAAAACAGAAATGGAAACAAACTAATCCAAAAGTGAATAGAAAGAGATGGCAAATCACCTAATTAGGATTTTAGGTTCATTGCATCATTCTATTTGGGTCTCTGGGCATGCAAGCCAGCAATTACACCCACGGCTGGATTAAAGAACATGTTAACCACTCTGTGTGTCCCGTGGGTCCAAGATCATTTTCATTTAGTTTATTGTGTATGAACCTTCTGGGATGTTGCTGGATAATGGTTGTGTGTAGAAAGAAACACCATTATTGCTTTCTCCTCTTAAACTGAATTGTGTAAGAAGGGGGTGCTGGTTTGGGCACCAGCTGTATGCCTCATGTGATCAGACAATTGCTGCTCAGTCTTGTTCAGAGTCAGAGATTAGTGAAGTGGACCTTTCCCCCGGCTTGGTATTTCCTCATTTTCATGTGTCAGTAGGGTTTGGTGTTGCACCCTTATCCATTTGCAGCCCATGAGCTAACTCATCCTCTCTGGAAGTAGCATAACTTTCTTTAAGCAACTACTTAACCTTTTCAGAGCAATTCGGCTGTTCTAATCAATATTCAAAGTGGGTTAACCCCTCACAATCTGCATTGACCATCTCACGTGTTAGCAAATGATGTTTACTTATATAATACTGCCACTACAAGGTTAAGTGACCACTTCACTTCCCCTCTCCCCAAATCACAATTTTGACTATAGTTATGTAATATCCCTCTACTGAAAATACTAAAAGGTGGGAGTGACAAAAAGAAAGGCCTGCATTTCTACTAGTGATCTTGGAAAAAAAAGATACATTGAATTTCAAAATGCAGTTTGAGAAAACAAATTCACTACTAACTTGCACGTGTATATTTTATTACTGTTAGCTTGCATTCATATGACACTTTTTACTTTTCAGAAAATCAGTTAATGGGGTTGGGGAGTTAGCTCAGTGGAAGAGCACTTGCCTAGCATGCGCAAGGCCCTGAGTTCGGTCCTCAGCCCTGAAAAAAAAAAAAAAAAAAAAAAAAGAGAATCAGTTAATCCTTAATATGGTGCTGTGGGCCCCATTCATGTCCATGAAGCCTGGATTCTGTAACTGCCAGAAGCATTCTGGCAGACACTAGGAGCAGGGCACGTGTTCATCAACCTTCTTCACCCAATCAGCCCAGCTCATAGTCAAGATGACTTTTTTCTCCCAGGTTTACAAGTGG
>PVKS010003983.1:0-42916 GCA_004027875.1 Aplodontia rufa
GATCGTGGCTGAGCAGTTTAGGTGGCTAGAGGGCAGTGCTAAAACACCCTACGCTGAAGAAAGAACTGGACTCTGTTGGTCAGATGTTACTACAGTGAAATACCTGAAATAATTAACTTAAAACAGAAAAGGTTCACTTAGCTCAAAGTCTTAGAGGTTCCAGTCCAAGACTGGACAGATTCATTGCTTTGCACCTCCAATGGGGGTGTGGGATGGCAACAGGCCAGGAAGTAAGAGAGAAGAGGAAGGGACCAGGGGGTCCATAATTAACTTAGAGGGCATGCCCCAGTAATCTAAGTAAGCATCTCCCCAATAGTGCCAACCTGAGGGCCAAGCTTTAATATTTAATACATGGGCCTTTGGGGGACATTCACCACCAAACTATAGCAGATTCTAAAAAAGAAAAGTCTTTCTTTTATTGTGGGAAATATATTCCCAAGCCAATGCCCACTCTCCCCATTACTCCACACAGGAAGGTGAATATGGGCCAGTAGATCAACCCCACGCATATTCTTTAACCTCTTGCGTAAGAGAAGACATTCAAGTTTTCCAAATAAGATTCATTTTCTCTTTCAGGTTTAATTTAAAATTGTAAAACTGATGGGAGAAAAGTCATGTTTGCCTTAGTCTTCTCCATGATGATCAGAAAGGGGTGTATTTACTGACTCTTTACTTCCTGCTTGGGGACAAATCCCAGAGATAAAATTTGGCCATATCTTAGAATATTAAAATTATGAACAATCCTCTTTAAAATAAAGATAATGGATACTATTAATTTATATGAGGCTGAGTCTCTAAGTAGTCACAATGGAAATCATGTGCTACGTAAGTCCAATATAAACAACTACAATGTATATCATGACCTACACATTAATAGAGGACCAATCATTAACTGATTTACAAACAAGATGAAAATAACTCTCAAACTAAAATCTATGATCTCTTTCTTGAATACTCTGATTCAATATAAAATATGAATTCTTCTAAGGTCAACTTTCTTTTTAAAGGCCCAGATTTGATTCAATAAATACTTGTGCTTAGAAGCTAAAAAACATATTAAATGAAGCCATATTACATATTTTAAATAAGATATTACATGAAGAACTTAGTACTGTTGCCCTGTATGTAGTAAGTGATCAACAGTTAATTTCCACTACCACTGTTTTTTGTTTTTTATTTTTATCTTTTAGAGAAAGGGAGGGAGGGAAGAAATGAGGAAGAGAAGGGGGAGAGAGGGAGGGAGAGAGAAAGAAAGAGAATCAACTTTATTCAGTTTTTCATCTGGTCTTTGTTTTTCCAACATTTAGTTGTGTATGTGGTGCTGGGGTTCAAACCCGGGCCATTGCACATGCTAGGCAAGCATTCCAATTGCTGAGCCACCACTCCAGATCCCCACAACTCTTTTTAAAAAAATAAACTACTGGACCAACTCTGGTGGTACACAATTGTAATCCCAGTAACTTGGGAGGCTGAGAAAGGAGGATCACAAGTTCAAAGACAGCCTCATCATCCTAGTGAGGCCCTAAGCAACTCAGTGAGACCATGTCTCAAAATAAAAAGGATGGGAATGTGGCTCAGTGGTTAAGCATTCCTGGGTTCAAACCCCAGTACCAAAAAAAATAAACAAAATAAACAAACAACTGGATTTTTAAAAACCGTAGAACCTGAAAACTCCATTAAATCTACCGGAAATCTCTCTTCTAGTGTTATAGTACAGCCAGGCACAGCAGCTAATGCCTCTAATCCCAGCTACCTGGGAGACAGGCAGGAGGATCACAAGTTTGAGGCCAGCCTCAGCAACTTAGCAAGACTCTGAACAACTCAGTGAGATCCTCTCTCAAAATAAAAAATAAAATAAAAAGGGCTGGGAAGCATCCTCGGTTTAATCCCCAATACTGTGCACATAAGCACCCACAGAATCTAGCTAACAAGCCTTCACTGAATACTAAAGCAGTGATTTTGTATGTGTGTGTGGTGAGGGGTAGAGAGGTTCTTGTGGGGACTGAACCCAGGGCTTCATGCTTGCTAGGCACCCAGCTACATCCCCAGCCCAGCAATGATTCCTAAGTGTAGTCCTAGTACCTGTAGCATCAACATTACCTGGGAACTTTTAGAAATGCAATGTCTTCAGCCTCAACTGTAGGGACCAAGGTCTGGGGACAAGGCCCAGAAACCAGCACTCTAACAATCCTCTAGGTAATTCAAATGTTTGCTCAAATTTGGGAGTTTATAAACTAGTTTCAGAGCTCCATGTAGTTTCTTCTGCAGGGACCAGCAAGACCTAAAGAGCAGGAAAAGTCTGATTCCTAGTTACATAGCATATCCTATGCAGCACCTAGCCCAGTGTCATACACAATAGCAGGCACTCCAGTTTGCTCAACAGGTTCATTCAGTCACACCAAAGTGACAGTTGGCTAGACAATAACATCATCAGCTTATCTATTTCACAGAAGAAATTTTGATGACTCTTTGCATTAACTAATAAGAGGTACATGATGCACACATATCTATATGCACACATAGTACATGATATGCACTACATATCTTTGCACACATATGTGGCAAAGCTCTGGAGCCTCTGGTCCTTCAGCCGATAACCCAGGCTTACACAGTGTTAAATTCTTTGAAATTCAGGGCTGGAGCGGTGGCTCAGTGGTTTCAGCGCTTACATGGCAAGCACGAGGATCCGGGTTCAAACCCCAGCACCACATACACAACTAAGTGTTAGAGCAACTAAGGCCATGTGAAAAACTAAATAAAGTTGTTTCTTTCTCTGTCTCTCTCACTGTCCCTCTCTCTTTAAAAAATTAAAATAAATAAGTAAAAAAATAAAATAAAAATTCTTTGAAATTCAAATGTTAAACGTGTTTCTTGTTTTGCCAGTACAGAAACAGGCTATGTCCATAGCTTTCTATACAAGCCAAATGCACAACATAAACTAAAACACAGACATCCTTGTTGCCTTTAAAAAGCATCCCATTGGGCTGGAGCAGTGGCTTAGTGGTTACAAGGCTTGCCTGGCATGCGCAAGTACCCAGATTCAAACCCCAGCACCATGTATACAACAGAGTATGGGAGCAACGAAAGCCACATGAAAAACTAAATAAAATTGATTTTCTCTCTGTCCCTCTCTTTAAAAAAAAAAAAAGTATCCTATTTTACATATTAGCCAATTGTAATACATAGGTTCAAGTTGGATTCTAACTTTTTTTAAAAAAAAAAAAGAGTAATAGTGAGAGAGAATCACATTTTATTTAATTTTTCATGTGGCTTTCATTGCTCTGATACTTCATTGTATACGTGGTGCTGGGGTTTGAACCCTATGCCTCCCACATGCCAGGCAAGTATGTAACCGCTGAGCCACTGCTCCAGCCCCTGGATTCTAACTTGAACACTGACCTTATATGTATATAACAAAGGTACTACTTATATTTTTAAAAGGCAGTATTTCTTCTAAAAGCTTTAGAGATAAAATGATACAGTATACTAAATTTGTTTCTTGGAGGAGGAAATAAAGAGAATGCCCATTGAACTGTTGAATACATGGAGCTCACTATATACCAATACCAGGGTTTCTTAACTGGGCACTGGTGACATTGTGGGCAAGATAATTCTTAGGGGTGGGGGTACTTTCCATGTATTCTAAAATGTTCAGAATTCCTGGTGATTGCCAATGTCCCCTTCAGCTTTAATAACCAAAAATGTCTCTAGACATGTGAAACACTGGAGGGCAAAACTGACCCCAGTTGAGGATCATCATTAAATGCCATTCTATTTGTTTATAATTTTCCAGAGCAAGATTTTTTAAAAACAAGTTTCATTTTACTTATATTAAGGGAATTGGTACAACTACATCCTTTTTTTTGGACTAATTAGCACGTAAACACTTGAGAAACAGCCTAGTACAGCAAAAATGCAAGAGAGTGAGTCAGAGATCTGGAGCCTAGTGGAAAACTTCCTTCGAAACTGCACAGTCTCAAGCAGCTTCTGTCACGACCCCTCTGAGCCTCAGCAACCTCACTGGGTCAGATATTTGATTAATTCTTTTGAGCTATAAAATGTGATGACAATGAACTTTTATATCCCCACCTGCTAAAAGTAGACATTAACATTTAGAAATCAAACGAAAACAAAGTAGTATACAAGGATGAACATAATATTCTTTTTGCAAATTACCTATTATTATTACTTTTTTTTACAGTATTGGAGTTTGAACCCAGGGCCTCTTGTATGCTAGACAAGCACTCTACTACTGAGCCACATTCTCAGCCCTATTTATTTTTCTTGATCTAATAACATTATTATCACAAGTGTACATGATCATTTATAATTAAAATTAATTACCAAAATAAGAAAAAGGGAAAGTCTTTCTATAAAACAAACAAACAAAAAAAACATTTCTAATCATAAAAGCCACACTGCCCATCAACCCGTGAATTAATTTAAAAATAAACTGTGGTAAATCCAAACAATGAAATGCTACTTAGCAATGTGGCATGAGCACCTGTAATCCCATCAACTAGGGAGGCTGAGGCCAGGAGGATCACAAGTTCAAATTCAGTCTCAGCAACTTAGGCCCTAAGAAACTTAGTGCTATCCTGTTGCAAAATAAAATATTTAAAGCGGGGGAGGGGGGCTGGGGATGTAGTTCAGTGGTTTAGTGACCTTGAGTTCAATTCAATTCCTGGTACCCAAAAAAAAAAAGAAAAGAAAAGAAAAGAAATGCCACATAACATAAAAATGAACCAGCCAGGGGCTGGAGCAGTGGCTTGGTGATTGCAGTGGTTGCCTGGCATGCACAGGTACACCAGTTCAAACCCCAATACCCATGTACACAGCTAAGTGTCAGAGCGGCGAAAGCCATGTGAAAAACTCAATAAAAAAAAAAATTGATTCTTTCTCTCTCTTAAAAACAAAAAACAAAAAACAAAACAAAAAAAACCAATCAGCCAGGTAAGATGGCCCACACCTGCAAGCCCAGCAATTCAAGAAAGGCTGAACAGGAGGATGGGTTCAAGGTTAGCCTGGAAAACTTGGTGAGACCCCCTCTCAAAATAAAAAAAATTTTAAAAAGTGCTGGGGATGTTGTGGTTCAGTGGTAGAGCACTCCTGGGTTCAATTTCTGGCACAGCAAAAACAAAAACAAACAAAACAAAAAAAGCACTATACTAAACTTTGAAAGATCAGACACAGAAGATCGTACACTATATAACTCCACTTACGAATAGTCTACAAAAGGTAAAACTACAGGGACAGAAAACAGAGGGGTTGCCAAGGGCTGGGGAAGAAACGGGATTGACTGTAAAGGGCCACAAGGGACCTTTCTGGGTGATGGAAAGGTTTTATATCTTATTTGTGGTGGTGGTCACATGACTATACATTTGTCCAACTCATCAGATTGTACACTTAAAAGTGTGGATGTCATTATCTCAATAAACCTAACTTTCACAAAAGAACTTCTCAACATACTGAGAACTCCCATTCATTCTTGTACACTCACCACTCAACTAGCAGGAAGTGTCCTAACACTAGCTGTCCAGTAATGATAGATAAATACTATGGGCTATGCCAAATGTGAACCTGAAGTATAACACTGACACATGCACTACAGCTACTTCTACGACATGCCAACACAAGAGTTAAAAATGGAACAGGGCACTGGACATGGTGGCGTATGCCTGTAATCCCAGAGACTCAGGAGGTTCATGATGTAGGAGGATCTTAAGTTCAAGACTAGCCACAGTAACTCGGTAAGACCCTAAGCAACTTAGCAAGACCCTGTCTCAAAATAAGACCAAGGAATACAACTCTGTGGTAGAGAACCCCTGGATTGAATTCCAAGTACCCAATAAGAAAAGAGAGAGAGAGAGAGAGAGAGAAGAGGGAGAGAGGGAGGGGGGAGGGCAAGGAGAATGAATGTAATGATGTCCTAAGACCCTCTTGATTTTTACGGTGTCAACACTTCAATTTTAAATACATTACATGAAAATAAGAAAAGCCACACACCATACTCTAGGCTGTTTTTAAAGAACAAAGGTAGTAATTCTAAAAACATACACAAAAATTACAAAATAACTGACAAAATAAGCAAAGAACAGGTGAAGAATATGTCAAGTCAGTTGATAATAATCACAAATACCACCTAAGCTGTATATTCCTGACTGAAAAAAATCACATGTCTTCTCCTTATGTTCCTCACTGAAATGTATACTGGAAGAAGAACTAATTGAAAATTTTTCATTATCAAAAATTTGCTTTGGGGGCTGGAGTGGTGGCTCGGCGGTTACAACACTTGCCTGGCATGCACGAGTACACGGGTTCAAATCCCAGCACCCACATGCACAACAATGTGTCAGAGCAACGAAAGCCATGTGAAAAACTAAATAAAAATTGATCCTCTCTCACTGTCCTTCTCTCTTAAAAAAGAAAAAAAAATTTTTTTTTTTTTTGCTTTGATTGATGCTGGCTTCAATTTAGCAAGCATGGAGCTTCTGCTCTGGCTTGATGTAAAGTTTTGACTATAAGTAAAGATTAAAGATCAAAGCCAACCCAAACGCCTTTTTGTTTGTTCCATTCTTCACCATAGTCAATGAACAGGAAAATGATCAGGTCAGAAACAGGTTCCTTCAAAAAGACCACAAGTAAAAGGGCACAGGAAGCCAGGTGTGCAGGAGCCCTTGAGCTCAGGAGAGAGAGAGACCAGCCTGGGCCACACAGCAGGAACCCCATTTAAAAAAAAAAAAAAAAACAAGAAAGAAACAAAGGAAGAAAGAGGTCACAGACTCATCTAGACTATTACACTTTTTTTTAAAAGAAAGAAAGAAAGAGTCAATTTCATTTTTTTTTTTTCATCTGGTTTTTATTTTTCCAACACACAACAGCCTATGTAGTGCTGGGGTTCAAACTGTGTCCTTGCTGCAGGCCAGGCAAGAGCTCTACCACCTCAGCCACCTCTCCAGTCCCTAATCCATTACTCTTCATGTAATTTTCTAATTGTCTCTCCAAGGAACACAGACCACTGTACTTCTTGCCAGGTTAAAGAACATTAAATACATTAACAAGCTAGAGGGATGCTTTAGACTACATGAACAGATTACCCAACAGCTATCCAGCAACCAAGTGGTATTTTGAAGATTAAAAGGAAGGCATTTGATACTACTCAGCCACAATATCTCAGAACATTACTGCATGCATGAAATCACCCAGAGTAAGGAAGCTTTTCCTAAGAGACGGCATTTTCTTGCCAGCAATTACCTCATAACACTTATAATGAAAGACCAGTTAAGTTTCTTTACTAGTTATCTGCTAGACGTTTTACTGAAGATAACCAACGACTAGACTGGAGAAGAGTTCAGAAAACCCTTGGACAGAGCAGAACGTTTCTTCAACAGGATTTCTACAAGTTGTCACTCCTTCCCAACTGTTCCTGGCAGTTTTTAAAGGTCCACATGGACAAAATCAAAGACTCTTTTTATAGACTCACAGGATGTGAGTGCTGGAAGGGACCTGAGAGCTCCTCTAAGTCAACCTGTCTAGGATGGAGGCAAAGGAATCCCCCAAAGGGTTGTCCTCAGCCGGGCAGCAAGTGCAGTGAGGTGCGCCTTTGAGAAGCTCAGCCAGCTCCTCCCCACCAGACTGGCCAGGACCAGAAGCAGAGCTGTGGAGCAACCAAAGGGGCCACAAAGATCCCTAGGAGGGCATTCTAGCAAGTGTCATTAAACTTAGCAAAGCCCAGTCCTCTGGACCCGTTGATTCCCGTTCACCTGCACCGAGCCGGGCAGAGCCCAGTCCCCTGGACCGGAGGATCCGCGTTCACCTGCGCTGAGCCGGGCAGAGCCCAGTCCCCTGGACCGGAGGATCCGCGTTCACCTGCACCGAGTCGGGCAGAGCCCAGTCCTCTGGACCGGAGGATCCGCGTTCACCTGTACTGAGCCGGGCAGAGCCCAGTCTCCTGGACCGGAGACCCGCGTTCACCTGCATTGAGCCGGGCAGAGCCCAGTCCCCTGGACCGGAGGATCCGCGTTCACCTGCACTGAGCCGGGCAGAGCCCAGTCCTCTGGACCTGAGGATACCGGTTCACTGCACGGAGACGGACAGAGCCCAGTCTCCTGGACCTGAGGATCCGCGTCCACCTGCACTGAGCTGGGAAGAGCCCAGTCCTCTGGACCCGAGGATCCCCGTTCATCTGCACCGTGCACACCTGCTTTCCACCCAGGTTCAACCGCGAGCGGTCCGGCGCAGCGCTCCCACACGCCCGGCCACTCCGGGAGCGCAGGACCCCAGCACCCGCCCACCGCGTCCGCACCGGCAGCGTGGCCACTCACGTTTTCAGTGTCTCGCTCATTCACGGTCGGCAAGGGGGTCCTAGTGGACATCTTACTGCGCTTCGACTCTGCACCACGCGAAGGCGAAAACAAAACCGCCCTGGGCGGCCCGCGAGCTGCAGCCGCGAGTCGCCCGCCCCGCGGCCTCGGTCTAGATCCCCGGCCTGGATCCGGCCGTGCCCCCGCGGGCCCCGGGGCTCATTCTCCCCCGGCCCCGGCGGCCGCGGCCAGGAGCCCGGCGGGGCGGGGCGCGGCGGCCGGCCCGCGTCCCCGCGCCTCAGGGCGCCGCTCGGGCCCCGGCCCGCTCGTCTCCGGTACCGCTCCCGCCCGACGCGCCGCGGAGCTCAGCGCCGGGGCCTCCACACAGCGCCACTTGCAGCCCCGGGCGAGGAGGAGACACAGGAGGCTGTGGAGGAGGTGAAGCGCAAGACAGGCCGCCGCGGGCTGCGGGCGGCGACCATGGAGGGGGCTGCGGAGGAGGCGCCTGCGCCCGGCTGCTTTCCCTTCTCCCGCTTGCTTTCCGCCTCGCCTCCGCCCTGCCCGTAGCCACCGCGGCTCCCCGGCACCGCCGAGCCTCACGGACCCAAGATGGCCGCCCCTCGGCTTCCTCCGCTGCCTGCGGATACCGGAAGTGACGACACCGCCCCTGCGGATCTCCGCCAATCAGCTGGGCCGGAGAGGGCGGCCCGGCTGCTGTTGCTAGGGGCGACTTGGTCCTGTCGGGCCGGAGGGGGCGGGGCCGGGGATCGGGAAGGGCCGGCTCGGTCTCCTCCGGCTCCGGCGGAGGCGGGTTCCCACAGCCCGGGGAGCGCCGGCGTCCCTGACCGAGCCGGGAATCGGCAGTGGGCGGCGGCCTGAGTCCAGCCGCTGGGGTGGCATTTACAGATCACGGAGGGAGCGCCTGCTGTGTGCAAAAGTTGAAGTCGCATCCCAGGGCCGCCCTTCCCCTCGAGGGGACCGCGGGGCTGCGGGAAGGAGACGGGCTCCTGCACCATAAACCGTGATCCAGGCGTTGAGCATTCAACGAACCTTCCTGCCTCCGGCTCTGGAACGCCGGGGCCTGAACCAGGCTTCCAAGGGCAGCGGGCGCATCTTTGCTGGAGGTCAGGAGGGACACTGACCCGGACCCGGCTAAATGTCATCTAGAGAAATAGTGTAATGACAATAGTGGCACACAGGGGATGGAGATGGGGCCGAGGCGAAAATGTAGGGGTCCCAGGAGCCAGTTCCTAAATGTCCAGGGGTGGGTGTTTCATAACCAGGTTCTGATAGCCAATGTGCAGCTGCTGGAGAGCTGGAAGCAGCCCTGAGACCAGGTTCAAAGGGCACCTTCAGCTGGAACCTTGGAGATGCTACATCACCTGGAAATCTTCCCCACCCTGGCTGGATGGAATCCATTGGTGCAGGGTTCTGAGGAGGGAGGGCAGCGTGGGCTGGGGTAACATGAACTGTTACTGAGCAGGTATTTTGTGGGCACATTACATTTGTTACTCATTTAAGCCTCAGAGTGACAGTATAGGATGGGTGGACACGCCCGTATGCTCTAAGTCTAGACAAGTTAGTGATTTGGCCAAAGCACACTGTTGGTTAGCAACAGAGCTGGGATTTGAACCCCAGTTCCCACAGCTTTTATAATAGGTGGATATGTTTTGCTTGCTTTTTCTTCTCCTCCTTTTCCTTTTGTTCCTCAGCATTCCAACTGTCTTGCTATGCCCAGGACATTTCCTGCTCTGTGAAACACCAGAATCACTCCCAGAGATTATAGGTGCTCCCAATACAAAAACACTGAGGTTGGCTTGCTCTCAGAGGAGTGCTGAATGGGCCCAGGGAGGCCTTATTTAAATTGTTATTTTCTTTCTCCCTCTTTAGCCAAGCAGAGATAGTAGAATTTCTTTGAGCTAAATATGTGCTTCATGTGGTTCAAATGATATGTAGGTTATGATAAGTGGGGGTGGTACAAGTGTTGGGGGAGACCAGGAAGGGGCTTTCAGCCCACATTAGGGGAGCTATACCAAGGAAGCTTCCAGAGGTGAGCATGTTTATGCTGAATCTGAAATCAGGAGCAGAGTCAGCTAGGTGTAGGTAGAAGGCAAAGGCAGGGCAGGAAGAAATCGGGCTGCACAGGGGCACAGAGGTGGGTTTGGGTAGATGTCAAGAGTGAGGGAGGCAGGAGCCAGGAAGGTTTGGACATAGCATGGCATCCATTCTGCACCTGACCCTGATGAACTGGGAGAACACCTCCAAAAGAGTGTCAGTCTCAGTAGGAGCTGAAAGCAAGCATCTGGACAACTCAGAGCATTCCGCATTCCACATTGGCTGGAGCAATAGCTGTGAAATGAAGTTTTCACCCAGGAGCTTTCTCACCAAAGCCACACGTTAGTGAGTAAATACCTCAAGTTAGCAGATGAGAATGAGTACTTAATTCAAGATGCTTCTGGTTTGTGTAATGGTTAGAACTGCAGAAGCACTTTGAACTTTTCTTTGCACTTATATCAGATGACATCATCGCCCCACAGAGAGCTGGCAGTGAGAGGCAAGGAAGAGAAGGAGGGAGGAGGAGGAAAGCATTGTTCTGCTCAGAGAGCCTTCTGGGGTCCTGATTTGAGTGCAGCTATGATGGGAAGAAAGCGAGGAGTGAAATTTGGAGGTGTCCTTGGAATGCCTTCTTCCATTGCTTTTCATCTTCCTTGTGTCTGGCTTTCATGTTGAAATAGTTTCTATCATGAGCACCTCAAACTGAAAAGATGTAACTAAATGCACCCTGTGTGTGTGCTTACAGATGCTCCTTGACTTGCAATGGAACATTCCTTCCAACAAACCCATCCCAAGCCAAAAATGCTTCAATAAGCCTGACTTTAGGACTATGGATATAGCTCAGTGGTAAAGTGCTTGGCCAGCATGCAGGAGACCCTGAGTTCAATAATAAGCCAAGTGTGATGATGCAGGCCCATAATTCCAGCAACTTGGGAGGCCGAGGCAGGAAGATTGTATTTTCAAGACCAGCCTCGGCAATTTGTCTCAATAAATTCATAAATAAATAGGACTGGGGATATATCAATAGAGCAGCTCTGGGTTCAATCCTCAGGACAAAAACCCTGAACATAGAAGTGGTCTATCTTAAATATGTTCAGAACACTTAAGTTCCTCTACAGTTGAGCAAAATCAGCTTACACAAAGCCTATTTTGTAACAAAATGTTGACTGGCTCCTGTAATTTATTGAATACAACACACTGTACAATACTGGTAGTTTCCCAACGACTGACGTGAGTTGTAGCTCACTGCCCCTGCCCAGCATTTCAAGAAAGACTAACATATGCACATGGTCAGTCCAAAAAAAGATCAAAATTCTAAATTTGAAGTATAGTTTCTACAGAATATTTATTGCTTTTTCACCATTGTAAAGTCAAATCATCATAAACTAGGAACCATCTGTACTGACTTTGATGATAAGGAAGGCCGCCTAGGCTTCAGCTGGACATGGTGTAGTCCTATCCTGCCCCTGTAGGACAGATGAAGAACTGAGCCTCAAAAAGGAGAAGTACTGCCTCCCAGCCATTAGGATGGCAACTATGAAAAGAGGATAACCGGAAAAACACAAGCCTTTGCAACAATGTGGAAGAATCGAAACCTTTGTGCACTGTTAGTGGGAACATACAATGAATAGAGCAGTCATGGGGTTGGCTCAGTGGTTACAGCACTTGCTTGGCATGCACAAGGACCTGGGTTCAAACCCTAGCACCATGTACTCAACTAAGTGTCCGAGCAACAAAAATCAGATGAAAAACTAAATAAAATTGATTCTCTCTCTCTCTCTCTCTCTCTCTCACTGTCCCTCTCACTTAAAAAAAAATGGAGTGGTCACACAGAAAACATAGTGGTGGCTCCTCAGAAAATAAAAAGTAACAACCAGGTGCAGAGGTACATGCCAGGAATCCCAGTGACACTAGAAGCTGAGGCAGGAGGACTGCAAGTTAAGGCCAGCCTGGACACCTTAAGGAGACACCATCTCAAAAACTAAAAAAGGGCTGGGGATATGACTCAGTGGTTAAGCACCCCTGGGTTCAATCCCCCGAACACAAAAAAAATTTTTTTAATTCTATTAAAAATAGAATCACTGGGGGGCTGGAGCTCAGCGGTTACGGTGCTTACCCAGCATGCACGAGTACATGGGTTCAAATCCCAGCACCATGTTCACAACTGAGTCTCTCAGAGCAACGAAGGCCACCTGAAAAACTAAATAAAAATTGATTTGCTCTCTCTCTCTTTCCCTCTCTCTCTCTCTCCCCCTCTCTCTTTTTTTTTAAAGGGGACAGTGAGAGAGAGAGACAGAATCAATTTTTTTATTTAGTTTTTTACATGGCTTTCGTTGCTCTGAGACTTCGCCATGTACGTGGTGCTGGGGTTTGAACCCATGTCCTCACGCATGCCAGGAAAGCGCCGCAATCGCTGAGCCACCGCTCCAGCCCCATCTGTCCCTCTCTCTTAAAAAAAAAAAAAAAATAGAATCAGTGGGGCTGGAGCGGTGGCTCAGCAGTTACATCACTTGCCTGGCATAAGCAAGGAGCTGGGTGCAAACCCCAGCACCATGTATGCAACTGAGCATCACAGCAACGAAAACCAGAAGAAGAACTAAATAAAATTGGTTCTCTCTTTCTCTCTCACTGTTCCTCCCAAAAAAAAAAAAAATAGGGGCTGAAGCGGTGGCTCAGCGGTTTCAGTGCTGGCCTGGCATGCGTGAGGACCTAAGTTCGAATCCCAGCACCACAGACACAACGAAGTCTAGGAGTAATAAGGGCCACATGAAAAATTAAACAAAATTGATTCTTTCTCTCTCTCTCAGTGTCCCTCTCTCTTAAAAAAAAAAACAAAATAGAATCACTGAGCTGGAATGGTGGCTCAGCGGTTATGGTGCTCGCCTGGAATGCACGAGGAGTGGGGTTCAAACCCTAGCACCACATACACAATTAAGTGCCAGAGCAACAAAGGACAAATGCTCTCTCTTTAAAAAAATAAATAAAATCACTAGCCAGGCATGGTGGTGCACACCTGTAATCCCCAGCGACTCAGGAGGCTGAGGCAGGAGGATGACAGATTCAAAACTAGCCTCAGCAACTTAAGGAGGAACTAAGCAACTTAGTGAGACCCTGCCTCAAAATCTTAAAAGGGTTGGGGATGTGGTTCAACAGTTAAGTACCCCTGGGTTCAATCTCTGGTACTAAAAACAAACAAACAAAATAGAATCACTATATAATTCAGCATATAGTGATTTAGGTAGAGAAAATTTTTAGTCTTGGCAGCTAAATATGATGGCACATGCTATTCAGGAAGCTGTGGCAGGAGGACCACTTGGTCCCAGGCATTTGAGGCCAGTCTACAAGGAGGCTTTCCTGACTGCTCTTCTCCTTTCCTCCCAGATCCTTCTTTCCCTCCACAGGGAAACTTGAGCAACTACCTCAGGCCAAGCAGTGTTTGAAGGACTGGGGACATAGCTACAAAGAGAGAAGGTGCTCCCTCCCACCCACAGGACACACAGGTGAATTCATGAATGACATAACTTCAGGACAAAGGAACTGTAAAAATAAAATCAACCACAGTAGAGTGACAGAGATGAAACCCTTGTTTTAATTTAAGTCTCATTTTTTCTTTTGATAATGCACATAGTACAAAATAAGGGGCAAACGAATACAGTTTTAAAAATGCTCCCCTCCACCCTTCAGCAATTTCTGATTTTCAAAAACACCACTAGAAGGGTGAAAAGCTTCAAACTGGGAGTAAATATAAATTACCAGCCTTTAAATCTATACTATATAAGGATTTAATCAACAAATGATAAGAGACTTGTGCTTCACAGTGGTTGATAAGCAGAACAAATACTCGAGCCCATTTGTTACTGCAAATGCAAACTGTCTCACCATAGACTACCAGACTGAGTAGTTTATAAACACGGGAATGCATTTCTCACAGGCTGAGGCTGGGAGTCCCTGATCCAGGTGTCTGCAGAGAAGCTGTTTGATGAGTGCCCTTCTAGTTCCTAGATGCGGTGTCCTCACACAGTTAAGAGGATAAGGGAGCTCTCTGGCATCCCTTTAACAAGGGCACTGATCCCATTCCTGCGGACTCCACCCTCATGACTTCTGCAGCCCCAGGTGCCCACCTCCTGATGCCATTTCTATGGGTTTAGGCTTTAACCTCAGAATTTGGAGGGGGACATTCAGACTACGGCACAAACCAAGTCTACCATGAGTTACCATGTGACACAGCAGATGGACAAAAATGAAAACTCAGAGGATGCCAAGAGCAGCCAAGAAGGCAGCACAGGGAGAACTCAGAACTTGACGCTGCTGGTGCTAGTGTGGACCGGTACCAACCGCAAGAGCAGAAAATAATGAGAACTACCACAGCCACGCAAAGGTTCAACAAAGCCGGTCACTGGTGCCTTGGCAAAAACCAATGAAACTGGGCTGCAGCACCACGTACACCACAAAGTGTCTGTCGGAACAATGAAAGCCACATGAACCCGAGGATACTGGGATTTGAACCCACATCCTCGACCATGCCAATCAAATGCCATAACCACCAAGCCACTGCTCCAGCCCCACTGTCCTTCTCTCTTAAAAAACAAACAACAACAAAAAAAAATGGAACTAAGATTTTGGGAAATAATCTGACATTAGCAAGTAAAGTTGAAGCTATGTGTCTCGTATGACCCCACAATTCATCCATAACTTTACCCTACAGAAAAGAATATTCTTTTTTTCTTTGGTACTGAGAATTGAACCTAGGGGCACGCTACACTGAGTCACATCCCCAGCCTGTTGTTTTTTTTTTTTTAAGAGAGAGGGACAGTGAGAGACAGAGAAAGAGAGAAACAACTTTATTTAGTTTTTCACAGGGCCTTCGTTGCTCCAACACTTAGTTGTGTACATGGTGCTGGGGTTTGAACCCGGGTCCTCATGCTTGCCAAGCAAGCGCCGAAACCGCTGAGCCACCACTCCAGCCCTTTTTTTTTTTTTTTAAAGAGAGAGGGACACAGAATGAGAGGGAGTGAGGAAGATAGAATCAACTTTATTTAGTTTTTCATGTGGCTTTTGTTGCTCTAAGACTTTGTTGTGTATGTGGTGCTGGGGTTTGAACTTGTGTCCTTGAGCATGCCAGGCAAGTGCTGTAACCACTGAGCCACCGCTCCATCTCCCAAGCCTGTTTTTTAGACGGGGTCTCATTAAATTGCTTAGGGCCTTGTGAAACTGCTGAGGCTGGCTTCAAATTTATGATCCTCCTGCCTCAGCCTCCTGAGTCACTGGGATTACAGGTGTGCACCACTGCACCCAGCACTATAAGAATATTCTTTGCTTTTTAAAGGGGATGGGGAGAGAAAGATATTCAGTTTTATTTAATTTTTTAATCTAGCATTTGTTTCTCTGACACTTAGTTGTGTACATGGTGCTGGGGTTTGAACCTGGGTCCTCACCTGCGCCAGGCAAGCGCTCCAACCGCTGAGCCACCGCTCCAACCCTATAAGAATATTCTTAACACTGCAGCGCCTTATGGAGATAAGCTAGACACCACCCAAATGTCCATTTTCTGTGTGAATAGAGAAGATGGCATATTCACACATGGAAAGAGAGAGCAGCAGGAAAAATGCCTTTATTAGAGCTTCACACAGGGCACACGAACCTCAGGAAGTCCAAGGAGAAAAACCACGATTCACAGAATGTCCACAGCTCAGTGGTAAGGTGCTGCCTTAGTGCACATGAAGGCCAGGATCCAATCCCCAGCACCATAAACAAACAAAATCCATAAAAACAAAAGCCAAAGCACATATTGTCCAAAGAGACAAAGGTGTGAGGCAAAAGTACTGGAAAAAACCCAAGGAGGTAATCAACAGCAGTGCAAAGGAGAAGTGGGTGAGATGAAGAGCAGAAGCGGAGGTAGGCACATGTGAACATTTGTGCAGCTCTGTTCCTGCAGATATCGTGGATACTTTGTGTCTACTCAATTAAAAATAATGTACTGAAGTGAAATTCACATAATAGCCAAGCACACAGCTAAAGTCCCAGCTATTCTGGAGGCTGAGGAGGGAGGATCATTTAAGCCCAGGAGTTCAAGGCTAGCCTGGGCAACATAGCAAAAACCTGTCTAAAAAAAGCAAAAAATAATTTAAAATCTTTGTTTTCTCTTCTTTTTCTATTTATTTATTTATTTAGTACTGGGGATTGAAACCAGGGGCACCTTACCACTGAGATACACCCCAGTCCTTTTTATTTTTTGAAGCACACGGTTCAAACTTGTGAACCTCCTGTGCCAACCTTCTGAGCCACTGGATTACGGATGCAGCATGGCATCTGACAAAATGATCTTTCTAAAGTGGGCAATTCAGTGGGACTCAGTACACACATCATGCCTGGCACACAAACATCCAATCCAAAACATTCGCATTACTCCAAAACAAAGCCACCTCCCGGTTAGCCATTTCTCTGTTCTTCGACCAACATCTCCTTTCTGTCTCCCCTCCCCGCAGCCTCTGGTAACCACCATTCTTCTCTCTGCCTACACAATTTCCACTTTTTTAGATTCCCCATATAAGTGTGATCATAGCTTGACACATAATGTCCTCTAGATTCATCCACGTTGTTGAAAATGACAGAATCGCTTCTTTTTTAAGGGGTGAATAATATTACATTGTGTGAGCAGGGGGCTGTTGCGCACTACTGTGATCCCAGTGGCTCTGGAGGAAGAGGCAGGAGGATCAGAAGTTCAAAGCCAGGCTCACCAAGTTACCAAGGCCCTAAGGAACTTAGCCAGACCCTGTCTCAAAATAAACATAAAAAGGGCTGGGGATGCGGCTCAGGAATTAACTGTTGCTGGAGTCAATGGGTTCAATCCCTAGTACAAAACAAAAACAAAAACAAAAAACCCTCCTGTCCAGTTTAAAGCTGACAGATCAAAGATCAAACTCCATGTGACACTTGCATCCCACGGAGGCAAGGGGGTGCCCTCCCTTCTGGGCTGGAGCTTCTTGGAGTTGTATGGAGGGGCAAACACTGGGGTAAGAGACACATCTGCCACAGAGGACAGAGTGCGAGAAGGCAGCAATCCACCCAGGCAGCTAGCCGGTCACCTAGTCGAGTGCCTCATGACCTGGGGGCCCTTCTCTCTCAGCTGCCTACACACATGCACCTCATGGAGGGCCATAAAGTCCTCCTTCCTCTGCTATAGAAAGGAGGTGCCCTAGGAGGACCCAAGTCCTTGCAGGGCCTCCTCCAATCTCCCATGTATACTTGGCTCCTCCCTCCTCCTAGACTCCTTCTAGACCCTTCCCCACTCACAAACCACTGTGCCTCTTTGGACTAAAAAGAGGGGTCCCTGTACCCCATGTTCCCCGCCCCCCACCTTTGCTTTCTCTCTCAGGATTCCAGGTGTCCTCTCTCACTGTCTGCGGTATGCGACAAGGCCTCAGGCCCACCCGGCTTCCCCTTGTAAAGAATGAGAAAACTGGAACTCGAAGGTGAAGAGTCTTGCTGGGTGCACCAGCTGGTAAGTGTGGTTACCAAGCCAGCTCCAGGCCTGGACTCCACCTCCTGAGCCGGGTGAGTGTGCCCTGGGTGGCGGAGTGGGGGGTTGGGGAGGCATCTGGGCCCCGCAGTCTGCTTTTTCCCAGCGCTGCCGCCCTGGGCGCCCGCAGAGAATCTGATGTCCTGAATGGTGGTGAACAAGGAGAGGAGAATGAATGGGTGAGTGGCTGATCGCACCGCGTGAGAGCTGGGGCCGCACCCAGGAGGAAGCTGAGCCAGGACGTGCCCGGGCAGAGGCTGGAGAGGAGCAGGCATCTCTCACCTACCTGGGGCTGCAGAGCAGGGCGGCTCAGCAGGCTGGGGGTGGGGCACCACCTAGGTGTTCTGAACTTGGCCACCTGAGCTGTCCGCGCAGAGCAGGGCGCTGCGGCTCCGGCTCCATAGCGTGAGCCCAGCACCGACAGGGGTACTGGCCTGGGGCCTATCACACAGAGGGCTTGGCTTCTCTGGCTCCTTCGGGCACTGTGATGAATGACCACAGACTGCATGACTTAAAAAAACAGGAATGTATTCTCAACTCTGGAGACCTGAAGTCAACAGGCCACACTCCCTCTGGGGGCTTTGGAGACAATGTGATCCTTGCCTCTTCCAGTTTGCAAGGGCTGCTGGACCCATCGCTTCCATCCCTGGTCACGCTGCCATCTGCTTTTCATATCTATCTAATCTCCCTCTGCCTTCCTCATATAAGGACACCCCTGATGGCATTTATGGCCCATCCCTCCCCTGGAGATCTTCAACAACGATCTCTGCAAATCCTTAGCCATATAACCATTCTCGGGTTCAGGCGTCAGATCCAACATCTTTTGAGGGCCATTATTCAGCCTGCCACGCTCACTCTGAATGGAAGTAACTTGCCCAAGGTCACCTACCGGAAGGGATAACATGAACAAAGAGGTGTGGCTAAACCATTTTTGTGTTTTTTTAAAGAAAGCAGGCAGTTCTTCACTTTGCTGGTAGTGGATTAGATGTGTGCTTGAAGACAGGGTGCCAGGGCAGAGCCAACAGCAGACAGACCCCCTTTCCCTCCTCGCTAAGGTCCTACCAGGAGGCTGATGGGAAACCGGGTCAGGAGGCAGAGGGCCACCTGTCAGTGCACCTGACTGGCCCAGTGGCCTTGCCTGAGCCCCTTGCTGCCCCGGCTGAAATTCAGCTTCCCATCTGCTGATCCTGGTTGTTCATCTTGCTGCCTGACACTGGCTGTCGCGATTGCCTTTGGACCATGCTTGCTGCTGGTGTGACTTCAGGGTCAACACAAAGGGCAGAGCTAAGAGAGCAAAACCCTCAGAGGTGGAGCCCTCCACGGTGATTAACCCCTGGCCTCGCTTGGAGAGCTCAGGTGCCGGGCATGGCCAGGCAGCATGCAGCCAGGGAGGTTGTCAGAACAAGATTCCTTCACCGGATTCTGATGTCTCCTCTCCCTGGGTGTGACCTCAGACGTGAGCTGTCCAGGACTGGCCCTCTGAGTCAGCCCTGAGTCCCACCTACACGCCTTCCCCCTGGGGTGGCCAGACTCAAAGCCTGCTTTCACATAGAGGGCAGGAGAATGGATGACTCGAAGTGTGTAATGCGCCCAAGTGCAGAATGAATAATTGATATCTTTGAATATTAATAAGCAGGAACTGGCTTTTGTAGCCAGCAAATGCAAAAGACATCTGATAAAGCAAACTCTCCAATCTAGACCCAAGACAGACAAAAATAAGACATAGTAAGAGCAGCAAAACTCCCAAACTTCCCAAATCTCCCCTAAGACCAGAAATCTACTTGGAAGAGATCCTATTTTTGTAAGCACATTATTTTAAAAATTACAATTTCAGGATTGAGGGCTTATTGTTTGCGTGTGTGTGTGTGCGCGCACACCCATGGTGTGTGTGAGGTGGCATCACTGGCTTCCAAAATGTTGGGCCAGGACCTGAACAGCACACTGTCATCCTTGTCTCCTCCCCTTGCTCTTCTCCAATTTTACTCTTCCCCAGATGAAGCTGGGCCTAGAGGCCCATGCCTGTAATCCCAGTGACTCCGGAGGCTGAGGCAGGAGGATCACAAATTCAAGTCCAGTCTCAGCAACTTATTGAGATCCTGTCTCAAAATAAAAATATAAAGCTTAGTGGTGGGCTGCAGTGGTGGCTCAGCAGTGTCGAACTTGCCTGGCATGTGTGAGGCCCCAGGTTCAAACCCCAGCACCATATGCACAAATGTCAGAGCAGTGAGGATCAGATAAAAAACTAAATAAAATTGATTCTCTCCATCTTAAAACAAAACAAAACAAAATGAACAACAACAACAAAAACTCAGTGGCAAGTAATTCTGAGTTCAATCCCCAGTACAAAACAAAAATAAAAAGACCAGATGACTTCAATGACAAATTCATTCACACATTTAAAGAAGGATCAAGAGGCTGGAGCAGTGGCTTGGAGGTTACAGTGCTTGCCTGGCATGTTTGAGGATGTGGGTTCAAACCCCAGCACCACATACACAACGAAGTGTCCCAGGAATGAAAGTCACATGAAAAACTAAATAAAAATTGCTTCTCTCTCTCTCTCTCCTCTGTCTCACTGTCCCCTCTTTCTTTAAAAAAAAAAGAAAGAAAGAAAAGAAGAATTAACAGCAATTCTTCACAAACTTTCACAGACTCTTCCAAAACTTGGAAGAGGCAGTTACATTTCCTTTTTTCCCATATTCTGTTGGTGCATATAGTTATACATAACAGTGGGAGGTTATACTTCTCAATTCATTCTATGAGGCACTATTACCAAAAGAAAGCAATGATAAAGAAACTGAAAATCAGCCAGGTGCGCTGGCACTCCCCTGTACTCCCAACAGTTCTGGAGGCTGAGGCGGGAGGATCACAATTCAATTTCTAGCCTCAGCAACTTAGGGAAGCCCTAAGCAACTTATCGAGACCCTGTCTCAAAATACAAATTAAAAAGGGCTGGGAATGTAGTTTAGTGGTTAAGCGTCCCTGGGTTCAATCCCTGGTACCAAACAAACAAACAAACAAAAAAACTGAAAACCAATAACTTATGAATATAAATGTAAAGATTCTTAGCAAAATACTAGTATGAAGCATTCAGCAACATACAAGAAAACTTAAGTACTATCACCAAACGTTATGTATGCCAGGAGTGCAAGATTGCACTAATATCTGAAAGTGAATTAAAGTACCAATAGAATACGAAACCACACCATCATATTAATAGGCACAGAAAAAAACATTTAACAAAATCCAGCACCCTTTCATGTTGAAAAGAAACACACTTAATGAACTAGAGATAGAAAGGAACTTGGTCAACACAGTAAAGGGCCTTTAAAAAACCCCACAGTTAAAATGCTTAATGGTGAACAGTTGGCTGCTTTCTCCCTGTGTCTGCTCTGGGCACTTGTACTCAGCATTGTGCTCAAGGCTTCAGCTAGTGCAATTAGGCAAGAAAACAAATAAGAGACATCCGGCTTGAAGAGGGAAAAGGAAAACTATTTCTATTTGCTAATCTTGTGTCTTTGCTTACAGAAAATACTAAGGAATCCATGAAAATTAATAGAATTAACGATCAAGTTCAGGAAACTTGTTGAACTTGTTCAATATACAACATACAAAAATCAATACATAACATACAAGGGTGGAGTGGTGGCTCAGCGGTTGGAGCGCTTGCCTGGCATACTCGAGGACTCAGGTTCAAACCCCAGCACAACGTACACAACCTAGTGTTGGAGAAACAGAGGCCAGATGAAAAAACAAATAAAATTGATTCTTTCTCTCTCTAAAAAAAAGTATATATCTATATATATAAAATACACAATGAAAATCAACATCAATATATAATATAAAAATATAAAAATATACAATATAAAAAAATTAAAAAATCAATTATATCTATATGGTAGCAGTGGGAAAAAGAAATTAGGAAAAAATTATTTACAATATTTTCAAAAATAATAAAATATATAGAATAAATTATACAAAATCAATATGCAAAAATATAAAATATACAAAAATCAATATACAACATGCAATATATAAAAGTCAATTATATTTCTGTAGAGTAGCAATGGGAAATTTAAAAAGAAATTAGAAAACATTCTATTTACAATTATATCACCAAAAATAATAAAATGCATAAAATAACTTTAACAAAAGAAGTATAAACCCATAATTTAAATCAGATAAAATTGTTGAAAAAAATTAAAGAAGACTTAAACAAATGAAAATACATTTGTTGTTCACAGATTGGAAGTCTTCATATTGATAAGATGACAATACTCTCTACATTGATCTACAGATTCAGTGCAATTCTTTTTTTTTTTTTTAAGAGAGAGTAGGACAGTGAGAGAGACAGAAAGAGGGAATCAACATTATTTAGTTTTTCATGTTGCTTTTATTGCTCAGATGCTGTTGTGTACATGGTGCTGGGGTTTGAAGCTGGGTCCTCCTGCATGCCAGGCAAGTGCTGTAACTGCTGAGTGATCGCACCAGCCCCTCAATGCAATTCTTATAAAAAGTCCCATTGATGGGAAGCTGAGGCAGGAGGATTGCAAGTTTGAAGCTAGTCTCAGCAGTTTAGCATGAAGTTCTAAGCAACTTAGCAAGACCCTGTTTCAAAATAAAATAATAAAAAGAACTGGGGATGTGGTTCAGGGGCGAAGTACCCTTGGCTTAAATCCCCAGTACCAAAAAACAAATACACAAACAAAGAAAGAAAACAATTCACCAAATAGAAGAACAAAGGAGAAAAAAATTCAGATGAGGGGCTGGAGGGGTGGCTCAACGATTACAGCACTTGCCTGGCATGCGTGAGGACCTGGGTTTGAACCCTAGCACCACGTACACAACCATGTGTCTGAGCAACAAAAGTCACGTGAAAAACTAAATAAAATTGATTCTCTCTTTCTCTCTCTCTTACTGTCCTTCTCTTTATTAAAAAAAAATCAGATGATTGCCCCAATATATGCGGAAAGCCTTTTTTTTTAATTTTTTTTTTTTAAGAGAGAGGGACAGTGAGAGAGACAGAGAAAGAGAGAAACAACTTTATTTAGTTTTTCACATGGCCTTCGTTGCTCCAACACTCAGTTGTGTACGTGGTGCTGGGGTTTGAACCCGGGTCCTCGTGCTTGCCAGGCAAGCGCCGAAACCGCTGAGCCACCGCTCCAGCCCCTTTTTTTAAATTTTTTATTTAGTTTTTCATGTGGCTTTTGTTGCTCTGAGACTTTGTTGTGTACATAGTGCTGGGGTTCAAACTCGTGTACTTGCACATGCCGGGCAAGTGTCATAACCCTGAGCCACTGCTCCAGTCCCAAAAGCCTTTGGATTATGCATTCCTAGTGGATAAGCCAGAGTCCTCTAGAGGAACGCAACCAGCAGCATGGCTATATGTGTATACATACATGTATATATGTATGTGTATATACATGTACACACAGACAGATGCATCTGTACACGTGTCCATGCTGTTGGTGCTGCTCCTATAGATCTGTATGGATATATTCACACCCATATATACGATATGATTCTGTGGACATGAACATGATCATAAAGGAGACTTACGAGATTGACTTCAGAATCAGAGGCTGGAGGGTCCCACGGTGACCTTCCGCGAACTGCCGAGTTGAAGGAACCAGTAGCTGCTCAGTCCAAGAAGCCGCAGCCTCCAATGACTCAGTCCAGCTGCAGTCTGCAACTGAAGGCCTGGATGCTTCCTGGAGTCTTAGTTGGAGTCCGCTTGGGAAAAGTACAGTGGCTGGAGTCCATGTCCTCAGGTTGTGGCTGCAGGAGTCCAAGCACCACACTAGTGTTTGTGTCAGCTTCCTGTGCCTTCCACCGTTGGTTCTGCGCAGGTCCCCAGCTCCCAGCCTATTGGACTGTCCCCACATTTAGGGAGGTTCTGCCCCCTTGGTTTGCTGTCCCACATTCCAGTCATCTCTGGAAACACCCTGGTGGATGCACCCTCCATCTTCAGCCTCTCCTAATCTGCTCAAGTTGACAATCCAGATTAACCATCACTCCTAGTAAGTTAGAATGGGGTGGGACTTCCGAGCATCGCCAGCACTGGTGTTTCCAGATTTCCTTCTGAGGCCAGAACACACGAGGATGCCCACTTCTGCTGCTTGAACTCAGGATAGCATGGGCACTCCCAACAAGCGCAGGAAGGGGTGATGCCAGGAACAGAATTGGAAAATATCAACACAGCTGTCATTATCTGAAGATGGTATGATGTGTACGTACAGAATCTAAAATAAGACCCAGGCGCAGTGGTGTATGTCTGTAATCTCACATATTGGGAGACTGAGGCAGGAGAATTGCAAATTGGAGAAAAGTCTCAGCAAGCTAGTGAGACCCTGTCTCAAAATAAAAAGCAGAAAGAGCTGGGGATGTGGCAAAGTGGTAAAGCACCCTGGGTTCAATCTCCAGTACCAATAATAATAATAATAATAATAATAATAATTTTTCCATAATTGATTCATAGATTCAATGTGATCAATGTAATATCAAAAAATATGCCAGAGGGCTGGAGTGGTGGTGGCTCAGAGGTTAAAGAGCTTGCCTGGCATGTGCAAGGATGTGAGTACAAACCCCAGCACCACATAGACAAGGAAGTGTCGAAGCAACAAAAGCCATATGAAAAACTAAAGTTGATTCTCTCTTTTTTTTCTCTCTCTCACTGTCCCTCTCTCTCTCTTTTTTTTTTAAGAGAGAGGGACAGTGAGAGAGACAGAGAAAGAGAGAAAGAACTTTATTTAGTTTTTCACATGGCCTCAGTTGCACCAACACTCAGTTGTGTACGTGGTGCTGGGGTTTGAACCCGGGTCCTCGTGCTTGCCAGGCAAGCGCCAAAACCACTGAGCCACCGCTCCAGCCCTGTCCCTCTTTTTTTAAGAAATAAAAATAAGGGCTGGAGCTTCATATTAACTTGAGTGGCTCTGAGGCAACTCTGTTGAATGCTGCCGTATTGCAAGGTGACAGCACCTTTCCACGCTCCCGTCAGCCGGGTGCGTACCAGGGCTCCTCTGTTGCTGCTTTTTCTTTTTTCTTTCTTCTTTCTTTCTTTTCTTTTTCTTTTTTTTGATTACAGACATCTGCGTTAACACCTTGTGGTTGCTGTAAAAATTACTACAAATTGGGTGGCTCAAAACAACAGAGTTTCATTCTCTACCAGTGGCGGGGCGGAAGCTGGGAGTCCACATCAAGGAATCAGGGCTGGAGGGTGGCTCAGTGGTTGTGGTGCTTGCGTGACATGCACAAGTTCACAGGTTTGAACCCCAGCACCACGTACACAACAAAGTGTCGCAGCTATGAAAGCCACGTGAAAAACTAAATAAAATTGATTCTCTCTTTCTCACTGTCCCTCTTTTTAAAAGAATAAAAAATTGAGATGTCACCAGGGCTGTCCTCCCTCCAGAGGCTCCAGCCTCTGACACTGGCTGGAGCATCCCTCTCACCTCCACCTGTCTTCATGTGACTTTCTCCTCTTGGCGTCTCTCAAGATTCCTGCTCTTAGAAGGACACATATGACTGCACCAGGGGCCACCTGGACGGTTCAGGACAAGCGCCTCCTCTCCAGGGCCTTCACTTCATCATGCCCACTGCCTGTGGGGTAGTAGACGCAGGTTCCGGGATTTGACATGGCTGTTTCTTGGGACACATTTTGCGCCTAGCACTCTGCCCTCTTGGGTGTGAACTGGTCTCACTGTGGTTTTGATGTGAGCTTTCCCCACAGCTGATAGTCGTGCATCTTTTCAGCAGCTGCTTGTATATTTTCTTTGAAGAAATGTGTGCACAGATCCTTTGTCCAGCTTTTCGTTACTGAGTGAGTTGTACGTTCTTTATGTGGAAGCGACATCATGGATGATGGAGTAAGAGTGCCGGGACCCATCTCCCCATCTAGAGAGCGCTCTGGGCGAGTCTGTCTGACGTGGCTGTTCTGGATCTCTGGAGTCAATTGGAAGCCGTGCAGATTCCAGAGCAAGACTTGTGTCTTATCAGTTGTGCACTGCTGCTATAGAGTACCATGGAGCAGGTAGTCGATAAAGAGCAGAAGTGTACTGTCTCACAGTTCTGGAGGGAAAGGAGCCCACAACAGAGGGGCCAGCGTGTAACAAAGGGCCTACTTGCTATGTCATCCCTGGCAGAAAATGCAGAGAGGGTGAAAGGGAATGTAAACAGAGACCAATTCCCCCTATTATAATGACCCCACATTGCTATCCAAACTTCTGTGATAATGACACTGATTCATGCACTGTGAATGGCCTAATCACCTCCTGAAGACCCCACATCTAATGAGTATTACAAGTGACATGTAAATTTCAATATGAGTTTGGGAGGGACAGACACTCTAGCAGCCTGGATGGCAGGTCCTGCCTGGTTAGTTCCAGGCAGTTGCATCTCTTGACTTGGTGGTGGGTACTCCCTGATTAGGGCCCTCAACCCTGCCACTATGACTGTGCCTGAGTTCCTGGGGTATCTTGCAGGAGCAAGGGTAGGCATATGTCCTCCAAATCTTGGGGGTGTGTTCTCATCAGTGAGTGCTGATTTTTGATTACAAAGATGCTCCAAGGTGACCATGATGGTGGCCAGGGGACTTAGAGACAGCAGCTGTTCCCAGCCCTCATTTAACCATTTAACTTTACTCTTTTCCTTTTTTTGGCGGGGGGGAGCCAAACGGTGAAGGTTGAGGACTTTTTTTTTTAATAAAGAGAGAGGGACAGTGAGAGAGAAAGAGAGAGAGAATCAATTTTTTATTGAGTTTTTCACATGGCTTTCATTGCTCTGACACTTAGTTGTGTACGTGGGTGCTGGGGTTTGAACCCGTGTACTTGCACATGCCAGGCAAGGGCTGTAACCGCCAAACCACTGCTCCAGCCCCAGTTTAGGACTTTCAAAAGCAACTGAACATGTATGGGAATTTATAAGGTCACCTTTTATGACCATAGAAAAAGCAAGGACTCGGGTGAAGGTAAATTTATATCTCAGGCTGCTCCCCCGTGCAGACACATCCTACAAAAATTATGAAAAGGGGCTGGAGCGGTGGCTCAGAGGTTACGGAGCCTGCCTGGCATGCGTGAGACCCCGGGTTCAAACCCCAGCACCACGTACACAACGAAGTCTCGGAGCAACGAAAGCCACATGAAAAACTAAATAAAAATTGATTCTGTCTCCCCCCCCTTCTCGCTCGCTCTCTCACTGTCTGTCTTTAAAAAAAAAAAAACAACCAAAAATTATGAAAATACACACAAAGGGAGGGTAGAAACCCATTTCCAGAGTCATCACATGGAAGTATCCAAAAACCTAGTATTTCAACATAAAATCACAGTCACAAAGAAACAGGAAAGTATGGCCCATTCAAATGAAGAAAACCAATAGAAATTAAGACTAAGGAAGAACCACATGGAAGATTTACTAGGCAAAAACTTTAAAACAGATGTCTGAAAATGCTCAAAGAGCTAAGAAGATATGCACAAAGTCAAGAAAATGACAAAATGTAAACATGGACATGGAAAAAACATAAGAAGGAACTAAAAGGAAATCTTGGGACTGAAAAATAAAATATAAAAAAACCTGAAATAAAAAATTCAGAAGCAGGAGCTGGAGAAGCAGCTCTGTGGTTATGGCGCTTGCCTGGCATGCGCGAGTACACGGGTTCAAACCCCAGCACCCACGTACACAACTAAGTGTCAGAGCAACGAAAGCCACGTGAAAAACTCAATAAAAAATTGGTTCTCTCTCTCTTTCTCTCTCACTGTCCCTCTCTCTTTAAAAAAACAAATAAGCAAACAAAAACAATTAGCATACTCTTTACTGTCCCCCACCCTGAAGCCAAACAATACTTATGCAATCATTTAATTCTGGAAAAATTCACAATCACATATACATATACATATGTGTATATATACATGGACATTTATATCTGTTGTAGGGGCAACATATAGAAGAATCAAGAGATTGGGGTGTGGGCGATGTGGAGGTAACTGTTTTAGGATCAAATGCATATTATGCTGATACTTTATACACATTAATTAAAAAGAAGAAGAAGGGCAGGCTACCGACAAATTCCTGGCAAGCAAGCACACCAGGCAGGCAGCCCCTGCTTTTATCCCTAATACAGCACTGCCCCGAGGCAGGGTCACAGTCTACCCGATCAGCTAATTTTAAAATTGGGGAGGGTAAAGGGAAGTGCTGTAGTCAAAATGGCTATGATTTGATACAGGTTGGGAAGCTCAAAATGGCTATGATTGATTTTACACCCCAATTAAGGCTAAACACTATATTCTGAAAATGGACCAACAGATTTTATTTCTCATAAAAACAATAGAGAAAAATCAATGAAACTAAAAGTTGGTACTTTGAGATTAACAACATTGACAAACCCTTAGCACACTAACCAAGAGAAAAAAACAGAAGACTCAAATAACAAAACTCAGAAATGAAAGTGGGACCATTAGTAGCAATTCTTTTTTCTAAAAAAAGAGAGAGATGGAGAGGTAGGGAGAGAATCAATTTTATTTATTTTTTCATCTTTCCTTCATTTCTCTGACACTTGGTTGTGTATGTGGTGCTAGGGTTTGAAACCAGGCCATCACGCCTGCCAAGCAAGTGCTCCAACAGCTGAGCCCCCGCTTCAGCCCCATTAGTAGCAATTCTATAGAAAATTTTAAAAAGAGTCTTAAAAAAAAAAAAAGCTGAACTTGGTGGCACACAGCTGTAATCCCAGCAACTTTTTCTTAATCTTTTCCGTATTTTTATTGGTGCATTATAGTTGCACATATTGACACAGTTTGCTGCTACATATCCACATGTGCACAAATATAACAATAGAATTTGGACAATATCGCTCTCCAGCGTTTCCCTCCCCCATCCCCTGGTCCCTTTCCTCTGATTTCCCTTTGATTTTTATTTTTTAAATTTTTTTAATTAGAAGTATATAGAGATACACTTGAGGGGGAAACATTATCAAAACATTAGCAATCAATGGATATAAACTTTGTTATCCAGGGGAAAAGCCAAAACATGGATGACCACCTTGGGTTTCACCTGTTGCAGTTTCCCCCAGAAGAACTCATGTGTTAAATGGGTAGCTTGTGGAGGAATGACATCGGCTTCTGGGATGGTTCCCCCATCTTCCCAATCTCCAGACTCATAAGTTCTTCATATATCCTCCCCCTCCCCCTCCCTACACCTCCAAGTATCCTAGAGAGCCATCCCCCTATTACTCTGAAAGTCATTCAATTTGAAGTTTTGTTAGGTTGGCCGTCTGCCATACTGCTTCCCCATATATTCTAGCATCAACAGATGAGAGAAACCATTCGGCCCTTGAGTCTCTGAGCTTGGGAGACTTCACTAAGCATAATTCTATCCATCTCCATCCATTTGATTTCAAAGGCCATAATATCGTCCTCTCTAATGGCCGAGTAGTATTCCATAGTATATATGTACCAAAGCTTTTGTATCCACTCGTCCAGTGAGGGGCATCTGGGCTGGTTCCATAATCTAGCTATAGTAAATTGAGCTGCTAAAAACATTGATGAAGCCACATCGCTATAATACGCTGATTCTAAGTCTTTTGGGAAAATTCCCAGGAGTGGGATAGCTGGGTCGTAAGGTGGTTCCATCCTTAATTTTTTGAGGATTCTCCATACTGCTTTCCATAGTGGCTGAACCAGTTTGCAGTCCCACCAGCAGTGTAGTAGTGTTCCTCTTGTCCCACAGCCCCTCCAGCATCTGTCGTTGTTTGTTTTCTTCATTTTTGCCACTCTAACAGGAGTGAGGTGGTATCTTATAGAAGTTTTGATTTGCATTTCCCTTATAACTAATGATGTAGAGCATTTTCTCATATGTTTGGGGGCTTTCTGGGCTTCCACTGGAGAGAAGTTCTTTTTGAGTTCTTTAGCCCATTTATCGATTGGATTATTTGCGAGTTTGGACTTTAGTTTCTTTAGTTCCCTGTATATTCTGGATATTAGCCCTCTGTCTGAGGTGTAGCTGGCAAAAATTTTCTCCCATTCTGTAGGTTCTCTCTTGATGCTCTTGACTAGATCTTTAGCTGTGCAGAAACTTTTTAGTTTAATTGCATCCCATTCATTTAATTTTGATTTTACAGCATGCGCCATAGGAGTTTTGTTAAGGAAGAAGCTGCTGACTCCTATAAGCCTAGCAACTTTTGAGACTGATCACAAGTTCCAGCCCAGCTGAGGGAATTATGAGACTATGTCTCAAAATTCTAAAAAAGGGCTAGGAATATTGCTCCATGGGACAGCATCCCTGAGTTCAATCTCCAGTAAAACACACACATACACACACAAACACACACAACTTGGATGAAAGGGGTAAATTCCTAAAAAACACAAAACCTATTACATTAGTCAGTTCATGTGGCCTCAACAAAATGTTGTGGACAGAATCACCTAAACACCTGAGACTGACTTTTTCACAGCTCCGGAGGCGGGAAGTCCAAGGCCACGTCCATGCTTGGTGAGGGCTTTCTGCCTGATTTGCAGGTGCCACTTGGTGTGTGCTCACATGAAGGGGCTGTGATATGGATTCTTCTTCCAATAAGAGCAGCAGTCCTATTAGATTAGGACTTCACCCACATGACCCAATGTAGTGTAACCACTTCCCAAAAGCCCTGGACTCTAAGGGCTGCCACATTGGGCATTAGGACTTCAACATGAGAATTTGAGGTGACACAATTTAGTCCAAGTACTCCCCAAGACAGAGTCTTGAAGATACAGACGATATGAATAGACCCATTGCTTATAAGAAAATGGAATCAGCAAAGAAACGCTCCAAAGAAAGCTCCCAGGCCTTAGAATGCCTTTGCTGGTGAATTCCACCACACATTTAAAGAAGATAGTAATCCTTCTCCAACTCTTTCAAAATATTGAAAAAGGAACGCTTCCTAACTCGTTCTATGAGATCAGCATCACCCTGACACCAAAGGCAGATGAAGGCAGTGCAAGAAAAAACTAAATGACAGGCCAACATTCCTTATGAACACCGTAAAAAAGCTCAAAAAAGAGACTAGTGAGGGGCTGGAGAGGTGGCTCAGCAGTACAGCACTTGTCTGGCACAAGCAAGGACCTGGATTCGATCCTCAGAACCACATGTACAACTAAGTTAAGGAGAAACAAAAAACAAATGAAAAAAATTAACTCTTTCTTTAAAAAAAAATACTGGAGAACTGAATTCAGCAGCATATTGAAAAAATTATACTCCAAAACCACATAGAATTTGTTCCTGGAAAATAAGACTGGTTTAATAGATGAAAAATCAATGTAATATATCACATTAAAAGTATGAAAGAGGGGCTGGAGTGGTGGCTCAGCAGTTACAGTGCCTGCCTGGCATGTGCAGGGACCTGGGTTCAAACCCCAGCACCACATACACAGCTAGGTGTCAGACAAACAAAGGCCAGATGGAAAAATAAGTAAAACTGATTCTCTCTCGCTTGTTTACTTTCTATCTTTAAAGAAAAAAATGAAGGAAGAAAACATGAACCTCTCAACCATGCAAAAAGAGCACTTGAAAAAATTTAATACCCTTTCTTGATAAAAGCATTCAACAACTAGGAATAAATGAAGATGACTTTCATATAATCATAATAAAGAGTATATATACAAATTCATATCCAGCATCATGCTAAATGGTAAAAGACTGGAATCTTTTTTAATTTTTTTATTTATTGGTACCAGGGATTGAACCTAGGGGTGCTTAACTACTGAGCAACAGCCCTAGCACCCCTCTTTTTTCTTTTTTTTTTTAAAGAGAGAGGGACAGTGAGACAGAGAGAGAAACAATCTTATTTAGTTTTTTATGTGGCTTTCATTGCTCTGAGACTTTGTTGTGTACATGGTGCTGGGGCTTGAACTCAAGTACTCACACATCCTGGGCAAGCGCCATAACTGCTGAACCACCACTCCAGCCCCATCCCTAGCCCTTTTTATTTTTTATTTTGAGACAAGTTCTCACTAAGTTTCTCAGGGCCTCACTAAGTTGCTGAGGCTGGCTTTGAACTTGCAATCCTCTAGCCTCAGCCTCCTGAGTTGCTGGGGTTACAGGCATGTGTCACCATGCCCGAAGCTTTTATTTAAAAAAAAAAATCAGGAACAAGACAAGAGGACTGCTTTCACCATTTATAATCAATATAGTCAAAATGACTAAATAGGAAACAAATAAAAGGCATCAAAATTAGAATAAAAACGAAATAATCTCTGTTCACAGAAGAGCTGAACTCATATATAGAGGATCTTAAAGGTTCCACAAAAATTCGTGAGAACTAATGAATAAGATAAGTAAAGTAGCAAGATTTTAAAAATTATAGTAACACTCCTGAGTGCGGTGGCACACACCTTAGTCTTGGCTGTTTTAGGAAGCTTAGGTGGTTGGATTACTTAAGCCCAGGAGTTCGAGGCCAGCCTGAGAAACATAGCAAGACTCCATCTCAAAAAAAACAGAGCTGGGCGCAGTGGCACACACCTGTAATCCCAGCAGTTCAGGAGGTTGATACAGGAGGATTGCAAGTTCAAAGCCAGCCTCAGCAATTTAGCAAGGCCCTTAGCAAAGTACTGAGACCCTGTCTCAAAATAAAATAAAACAGGCTGGGGATGTGGCTCAGTGGTTGAGAACGCCTGGGTTCAATCCCTGGTACCAAAAGATAAGTAAATAAAATTAATTAACTAAAAAATGACACAAAATACCAGTTGTGAATCTGTATAGTAACAATGAACAATTTGAAAAGAAAATTACAAAACAATTTCACTTATATTAACATTTAAAATAATAAAATAGTTAGGAGTTAACTTAACCAAGGAGGAGAAAGACTTCAACAATTAAAGCTACAAAATATTGCTAAAAGAAAGTAAGATGACCAAATAAATGGGAAAATATCCCATGTTCATGGATAGGAAGACAACATTAAGATGTCAGTACTTCCCAAAGCACTCTTCATATTGAATGTAATCTCTATAAACATCTCAATGGTATTTTTTACAGAAATATAAAAATCCAAATCAGCTCCCCCCCCCAAAAAAAAAGAAATATAAAAATCCATCCTAAATTCACATGGAATCCTAAGGGATCGGGAATAGCCAAAACAGCTTTGAAAGGAACAAAGATTGAGGAGTCATGCTTGCTGACTTCAAAACTGACCACAGGGCTAGAGCGGTGGCTCTTGCCCGGCATGCGCAAGCACTCGGGTTCAAACCCCAGCACCCACGTACACAGCTAAGGGTCAGAGCAACGAAGGCCATGTGAAAAACTCAATAAAAATTGATTCTCTCTCTCTCTCTGTCCTTCTCTGTTAAAAAAAATTACGTCTTTAAAAAAACTGACTACAAAGTCACAGTGACCAAAACAATGTGATATTGGCACAAAGATACGCACAACAGACCAAGGAAATAGATCAGAGAGCTTGGAAATAAACTCTCCCATGGAGGATCCAACGAGGACAGAAAGGACAGTGTTTTCACCAAATGGTACTGGGAAAACTGGATATCCATGTGAAAAACAATGAAGTTGGTCCCTTATTTACACCATACACAAGGTTAACTCACAATAGATCAAGGGCTTAAACATCAGCACCAAAACTATAGGACTCTCAGAAGAAAATAGGGGGAGAGAGTTCTGAGACTGAATTTGGTAATGATTTCTTGTAGATGCTGCCCAAGAAACTAACAAAAAAGAAAAAATACAGACAAATTAAATATGAAACTTTCAAATTCAAACATTTGTGAATCAAAGGATACTGTCAACAGAGTCACAGAATGGGAGAAGATATTTATAACTTCTCTATCTCATCAGGAGGAAATATCCAGAATATATGAAGAACTCCCCCAACTCAACACAAATGAGTGAAATCTAAATAAAAGATGGGCAAAGACAGAGGGTATAGCTACGGTACACAGTGTGCTTAGCATGCTCAAGGCTCAAAGAGGGCAAAAGACTTGAGTGAGCACGTTACAGTGGATATGAGGTGTGCCACAACAGCAGGAATAGTCACAAGTAAAAATATTAGACCAGGGGCTGGAGCCGTGGCTCAGTGGTATCGTGCTTGCCTGGCCTGCGTGAGGACCTGGGTTCAAACCCCAGCACCACATACACAACTAAGAGTCAGAGCAATAAAGACCAGGTGAAAAACTAAATAAAAAAATGATTCTCTCTTTCTCACTCTCAATCTCCCTCTATCTCTATCTCTTAAAAAAATGTTTAGACCATCCTAGTTTGAATGGACTGACAGTGGTTACTCCAGATGGGTGGGGTGAGGCTGGAGGACAGAGATCACTGGGGTGTGTCCTAGTAGAGTCCATCCTCCCTATGGCTCCTCCTCACTGCTTGGAGTCCTGGTTAACAATAGGTAAGCTGCCTGGCTCCACCATCATGTTCTGCCTCTCTTTGGGCCCAGAGCAATGGACTCTGCTTTCCACAGACTAAGCCTCTGAACCCGTGAGCCAAAATAAACTTTTCCTCCTCTAAGTTTTTTTTTTTTTTAACCTGTCCTGGAGATTGAACCCAGGGGCGCTTAACCACTGAGCCTCATGCCCAGTCCTTTTTGAGACAGGATCTTGCTAAGTTGCTGAGACTGGCCTTGCACTTGAAATCCTCCTGCCTCAGCCTCCTAGTGGCTGGAGTTACACTACCATCCCTGGCCTCTAAGTTGTTCTTGTTGAGTTATTTTGGTCATAGCAAACACAAGGCGCTTCACCAAAGAGAGTATACAGATGGCCAGTATGTATTTGAAATAATCAAAGGTGCCCGCCATCATTAGTTGTTATGGAAACGCAAATTAAACATACCAGGAGATAATATTTCACACTCAATGAATGGCCGTTAGTAATAAAAGCAACTACAAGAGGAGAAATTTGAACCCTTGTGCACTGCTGGTGGGAACCTGAAATGCGCAGCCACTATGAAAAACACCAGAAAACAGAAAACAGAAAGGATTGCCATGCGATCAGCAAGCCCACTTCCGGAGATGCCCAAAAGAAACAAACCAAGGGTCTTAAGGAGGTGTTTGTACCGCTTGTTCACAGCTGCGGTATTCAGAGGAGCTAAATTGTGGCAGCAACGCAAGCATCCGTCAACAGATGAATGGATTAACAAAATGTGGTATTGCCACACATCAAATTATTCCTGGGCCTCAGAAGGGAAATCCTGACACTTGCTGCAACACAGTTGCCTTGTAGACTTCACTCTGAGCAAAGAATCGACCACAAAAGGACAAATAGCGTAGGTCTTGGTTGACAGGGGGCGCTTACAGGACTCAACTTCATGCAGATGGAAATGGACTGCTGGTTTCCAGTGTCCGGTGGGATGGGAGAATGGAGCGTTAGTGTCGAATAGGTACGGAGGGTTTTTTTTTTCCTGTATGTGTATGTGTGTGTGTGTGTTTTGTTTTTTTGTACCAGGGATTAAACCTGGGGCACTTAAGCACTGAACCATATCCCCAGCCATTTTTGTATTTTATTCTGAGACAGGGTCTCACTGTATTCCTTAGGGCCTCACTAAGTTGCTGAGGCTGGCTTTGAACTTGTGATTCTCCTGCCTCAGCCTCCTGAGTCTTTGGGATTACAGGTGTGCCCCACTATTTGCTTGTGCAAGATGCAAAACACCCTGGAAATGGTCCAGTACAATGTGAATGTATTTAATTCCACTGTACACTTGAAAATGATTAAAATGGCAAGGTTTACGTTATGTATATTTTATATAAATATTTATATTAAAAGCATTTATAAATTTAATTTTTAATAAAGGAGTCCTTTCATATTCCAGTTTAAAAAAATACTTCTCAGATACACATATTGCGAAACCTGTCTCCTACTCTGGAGTTCCATTTCTTGTTCACTTTATGCGTTATAGTCCACAAATGCGTTACATCTTCTCTAGCATATGCCAAAAACATATATTACAGAAGAAAGCAAAGAAAAAATTTAAGTAGCAAAACAATTTAAAAGCTCTTGGAAAGAAAGAAAAAAATGAACGTAAACGGATTGTGAAGCTAGTCACATCAAACTTGTCATCGGTAGCATTGGCGTTTGAAGATCGTGGACTTCACAGTTCTGAGTAAAAGCGACCTTCAACTCAAAACTCCACATCCAACTAATTGATTCATGAATGACAGGGGAGAACAGAGACATTTTCAGACCCATCTGCTGTGGAAGAACAGATACTGTCCAACAAATGCTTCCTTGCCCTGACCTCCAAGAGAGGACTGTACCTCTCTGCCCAAAGGCATTGGGTTTAGCCAGGTGACTAGCATTGGCCAATAAAATGTAAGCAGATTTGTGACATCTAGCAGAGGCTTGAACTAAGTCTGATGGGGGCCTGGGCTGGCTCTCGACAGAAGAGACACCCCTCAGGAGCTGTGGCTGGCAGTGTGGGTCCCTGGTAGGGCACTTGCCCAGGGTGCCTATGGACTGGGGATGCACCCAGGGCAGCAACAACAAAAAAACAACGTGAGAAAGAGAGAGATACAGTCCTCAGGTAGCTGCTGGTTCAGGCTGAATGAAGGAGCAAGGCTGAATTCAATCAAGCTGAGAGTTAAGTCCAGCCAAAATCAGACAGAGCTGCTGACACTCTCCTAAACCGCAGATGTTCGAGGGGAAAACGAACTTTAGCGTGTGTGTGTGTGTGTGTGTGTGTGTGTGTGTGTGTGTGTGAGTTTTGTGGTGGTTTATTATACAGCCAAATCAAAGATGCAGGACTCAGAACAACTCATCTCCCACAGACCCTTTCTTTGGAAATTACCTGGGGATTTCAAATAACAAAGAGAGGAACACAGGGGATCTAGGCCACAGAAGACTCCTTTCTCAAGGGAAGATCCAGATGATGGTGGCCTTGGCTGAGACTGGTGCCCGGAGGGAGGGATCCAGAACGGGGGACCCGACAGGTCTTAGTGTGACCTTGAGATTTTGGAAGAGCTCACAGGTATAGTAAAGGAAGAGAATACAACAAAGGAAGAAAAGTAGCGAGGCGTGGTGGTGCACACACCTATCATCCCGCTCACCGGCGAGGTGGAGGCAGGAGGACTGAGAGTTGAAAGCCAGCCTCAGCAACTTACTGAGGTCCTAAGCCACTCAGCGAGACCCTGTCTCAAGATAAAAAAAAATAAAAACGGGCTTGGGAATGTGGCTCAGTGGTTAAGTACCCCTGGGTTCAATTTGCCGTACCAAAAAAAAAAGGAAGAAAGGAAAAAGAAAGGTAACTTAAGTAATTTGAAGCTCGAGGAAAAAAATAATAAAAGTTGAATAGAGAAAAAATGTCCTGTGCTGCACAACTTGGCTCTATGGTGACAAAAATTTCATGGTCTTCATAAAGAAAAGCGTGGATGGAGCTTCATCTTCAGAATCAGTCTGTAGGCGAAGGATGGAGCGCTCTATTCTAATTGCACATGGATGAGAAATACTCTCAGTCTTGACAGTAAAAGCAGCAGCTAGGATGAGTCAGGAGCCGGAGGGTAGCAAAATAGAAATAAAAACCTTCACCTTCCCTCTGGGCAGCCGAGAGGTGCTTCCTGTGGCTAGAGAAAAGTAATGAAATGGTAAATATTATTTTTGCGCTCACCAAAGTAACCAATAGAGGTTCTGAAAATAGTAACAGAAACAAGAGGAAGGGGCAGGAGGATGGGGTGGTGAGTCAGTTTCTCCTGTGTCACTGAAAGGCGTCAGTGACTAGTGTCTCAGGAGGACACCGACGTGCAGCAACGTCAGCTATCACGTAGTACAGTCTTGCCTTGCACAGTGACATTTAGGTCCATGACATACCGCGTGTACGGTGGTGGTTCCATGAGATTTCAATCCAGCTGAAACATTCCTGTCCCCTTGTAATGGTGGCCATGATGACGTCACAGAGAAATGAATCGCTCACATGTTTGCTGGTGTAAACAAACCTGTGCTGCCGGTCATATAAGTCTAGCTCCTGGGTACTGGGTCAGCAGTACAGAGCTTGCCTGGCATGTGCGAGGACCCGGATTCGAACCCTAGCATCATGTACACAGCTAAGTATCAGAGAAACATAAAGCAGATGATTAAATAAAATTGATTCTCTCTCAAAAAAAAGAGAGAGAAGAAAAGTTTAGCTCCTATAATTACAATATATAATAGTTGGCAATGATGATAAATGACTGTTTTCTATACTATTGATTGATTGATTGATTGGTTCTGGCGATTGAACCTAGGAACAATTTATCACTGAGCTATGTCCCTGGTTCATTATATTTTTGTTTTGAGGTAGGGTCTCACTAAGTTGCTGAGGCTGGTCTTGAACTTGCAATCCTCTTGCCTCAGTCTCCCAACTCACTAGGACTACAGTTGTGTACCACTGCACCTGGCCTATACTATTCTTTCAATCCTAGGGTGTACTTCTTCTATTAAAAATTTTTTTTTGTTGGAAAACATTTTATTTGAAAAGAATATGCTGTCTTAGCCAGGCACAGTGGCACATGCCTGTATTTCCAGTGACTCAGGAGGCTGAGACAGGAGGATCTCAAGTTCAAGGCCAGCCTCAGCAACTGAGGTCCTAAGCAATTTAGCAGGTTGCTGTCTCAAAATAAAAAATAAAAAGGACTGGGGATATGACTCAATGGTAAAGCACCCCTGGGTTCAATTACTGGTTAAAAAAAGAAGGAGGAGGAGGAGGAGGAGAAGAAGAAGATGAGGAAGAAGAATAATCTAGGTCTTACCGGGCATGGGCCTCATACACCTAGTGCATATCGAATCTCTAGATTGCATCGTTTTCTCTTGTGCTTGATTTCATCTCGCATTGTTTTGTTCATCCTGACCCTGGGAATGACAGGAGCCACACACGCCAGGTAGACCAGGTGTGTAGACCATCCACACCCCCTGGGTTCAGGGAAGCACACTCTGAAGTTTGCACAAGGATGAAATCCTTAAGGACACATTTCTCAGATGTGTCCGTCATTAGGCAAAGCACGATTGTGATTAGACGTCAATCACTAGCCAACAGAGAGAGGAGCTTCTGCTGGTTGCTCTGAGAAGTGGGTAGGGCACGGATGTCTTTCGGTATATGTGTGGGGCTCTGTGGGCTTTTAACCAAGTCTTCATACGACACTTAAAAGAAGAGAAAAAAGTCCAGGCTATTTGATTCCAAAGCTTATGCATTTAACCACAGTGCTTAAAGACAGATGGACACATACAAAGAGGGCAAAGAAATAGGAGGTGACGAGACAGCGCGACAGCAGGCTCCTCTGGAGCCAGGAGCCTGGGGCAGGCAGGTGGCGGGCAGTGGGGACCCTGTGGTGGAGGCGCAATGGTGAGGCAGAGACCTGAGACCTCAGCACCTGCCCCTGCTTTAGGGTGCCCTCACTGCAGGCCTCCGCGCTGCCCTCCAGCCTGGGCCTCTGCTGGGGCCAGGCCCACCTCTGTGCCTTCCAGGCTCTCGCTGGTGCAGAATCCGTGTGCTGCCCTTGGTGGACTAGCAAGGATTGGGGAGATGCTCTGGAGAGCCCAGTGGAGAGACTGGCCTTTCAAGAGATGGCAGGGGTGTGCATGCCAAGACGCCTCCTGTTCAGCCATTTCAGTTTTCTTTTCTTTTCTTTCTTTTTTTAAGATGGAGAGAGAGAGGGCTGGAGTGGTGGCTCTGTGCTTGCCCGGCATACATGAATACATGAGTTCAAACCCTCGCAGCCATGTACACAACTAAGTGTCAAAGCAGTGAAAGCCGCATGAAAAACTAAAAAATGAAAAAATTGATTCTTTCTCTTTCTCTCTGACTGTCCTTCTCTCTTTAAAAAAAAAAAGATGGAGAGAGAGAGAGAGAGAGGCAGAGGGAGAAAGAATCAACTGTGTTTATTTTTCATCTGGCCTTTGTTTCTCTGGCACTTAGTTGTGTATGTGGTGCTGGAGTTGGAACCTGGGTCCTCACACGTGCCAGGCAAATGCCATACTGCTGAGCCGCTGCTCCAGCTGCTCAGTTTTCTAAGGCTGAGCTGGCTGGATCCCCAGCCACCCATGTCTCTGAGAGGCTGAATAAACAGTCCTGAGACAGTTCCCCTCAGCACCTGAGCACCCAGCTGGGCTCAGCTCTTGCCCCAGCCCCTCTGCCATCCTCCCCAGGGTTCTGTCAGGGGAACCCCACCCAGTGCCCCAGTTAAGAGAGAGAGGGTCCCCACCCCATACATCCTGGTGACACTGAGGCATCCAGTGACACGAAGATTTGTGGTCAGGGTTGTGTTTGGGTCGCCTTGCCTACTGTGTCTCACCACAGGTCAAGATGTCCTGGTCCAGCATCCAAAAACCCTCTGCTGTCCTCTGAGCTTCCTACAAATTAGCTCCTGCCAGCCCCCAAGGCCCTGAATGTCTCCTTTTACAGGTGAGAGAAGTAAGACAGAGGGGTGCTGGGACTTGCTGCAGAGCTGGAGTGTGGGGTGCCAGCCAGGGCTCCCTCCTGGCTCACTTGCTCTCCACGGTGGGTCTGCAGCTCCCCTCCCCCAGGGACTGCCTGGGAAGGGTCTCCGGTTTACCACAGGTAGGTGGTCCGTGCCACCTTCCCACATGTTGTCTGAGGTCCCACTCCAGAGCTGCTGCTCCCTACAGCAGTGGAGTTACACTTGGTTCTTTTGTTCTCTTCTTTTCTTTTTTAGATAGAGGGAGAGGAAGAGAGAGAGAAACAGAGAAGCAATTTTATTTATTTTTTTCATCTGGCCTTCATTTCTCAGTGGGTCCCATTGCCAGTACTACCAATAAATAGGTAGGTAGATAGGTAGATGGGCAGGCAGAAAAAAGAAAAAGCGATGACACTTCTGTTTGGGTACAGTGGTGCACGCCTGTGATCCCAGCAGATTTCAAGTTCAAGACCAGCCTGGGCAATTTAGAGACTCTGTCTCAAAATAAAATTAAGAAAAGGACAAGCTGGGTTGGAGCGGTGGCTCAGCGGTTGTGGCGCTTGCCTAGCACGCACAGGTACACAGGTTCAAAGCCCAGCACCACATACACAGCTAAGTGTCAGAGCAACGAAGGTCATGTGAAAAATTCAATAAAAACTGATTCTCTCTCTCTCTCTCTCACTTTCCTTCTCTCTAAAAAAAAAAGGATGCTCAGTGGTAGAGTGCCCCTGGGTTCAATCCCCAGTACACCCACACACACATACATGTGTTATTTGTTAACATGTAATGAGTTTACCAGCCTTTTTTTTTTTAAGAGAGAGGGACAGTGAGAGAGAGAGAGAGAGAGAGAATCGGTTTTTTTTTTTTTTTAGTTTTTCACGTGGCTTTCATTGCCCTGAGACTTCGTTGTGTACGTGATGCTGGGCTTTGAAATCACATACTTGCGCTGTAACCACTGAGCCACCTCTCCAGCCTTCTACTATGCTTTCTAAGCGAGCTAATGAATGTTTTTGCAAACTTTCAGTCTATCCTCCGTAGATATTGACATAGCACGCACACATGGACGCTGTTCGGATCTCCACTCGTTTTAAGAGCTAACAGTGTTCCTGAGAGCTGAAAGCGGGAGAAACGCTGCAGTCAGCCTCCGCCCGGAGCAGGGCTCTGATTTCAGAAAGCACCAATTTGGAATAATCTCCATTTTTGCCAAAGGTAGGTCCCCTGCCCTCCAACTGACCTAGAACTTTAGCTTGTGGCCTATCCTCAAGGTCCCGGATGCTGGCATCTTGACCCACAGAGGGCCTCAGGCTCCAAAGCCGGCAGGCCATGTGGATTTTCCTTCCTGCACCTCTTCCTCTGCATCTTCTGGGGATCAGGATGGTGGAACAAATCCTGCAATTACTCTTTACACCATCTCCCTCAGACTCTGCAGCGGCCTGCCTGCAAGTTCCTTCTCGAACCAGCAGGGCCCTCTGAGCCAGACTCAGTCCACATTCCCTGGGCCATAGCTGTCAGGGCTCCCGCAGCTCCTGCAAGTCCCTGGTGCCCCTCCCGTGCTTATGCGCTCGCTCTCCCCGGCTGGCCAGGTTTGTTGGGTCATGTAACCATAGTTCTTCCAGATGTCGAGTTGAGCTTCGGCATTTAAGCAGATCAATTCACTGCTCAGGGCTGGACTCTCCATTCTGGAATTTAGTATGTTGATGAATCTTTCCATTGATGGGCTCCATTTCATCATGAAGCTGATATTTCCCCAAGGGTCTCTCTGTCACCTTTGCACTTGAATGGCAACTCTTCTCGGTCACATATTATGGGATCACATTTCCCCTCAGCACTATGTGAACACTGCGTGAAATGCTCCCGTGGAGGAGCCTTAGGCCAGCCTGGCATCTACAGCCAACTTTTTGGTTGGATGCCTGAAGAAGTCCTTCTTGACGTTCATGAACTCAGTGGCTCTCGCCACTATTGCTCTCTGTCAAATTTTCTTGTAATATTTCTTTCTTTCTTTGTCGTTGTTCCTTTAACCTGGCATGTTTCTTAAGTCTACTAGAGTTAATTTTCCTTAATTTAAAGGAAATTCATCAATATTTTATTTTTGATCCCCCCATTCTATTGTTGGATTCACTTTTTTTTTTTTAAGAAAGAGAGACAGTGAGAGAAAGAGACAGAGAGAAAATCAACTTTATTTAGTTTTTCACATGGCTTTCCTTGCTCTGACACTTCGTTGTGTACATGGTGCTGAGGTTTGAACCCCTGTACTTGTGCATGGCAGGCAAGCAAGGTAAGTGTCGAGCCACTGCTCCAGCCCAAGAAATTATTATTATTATTTTTAAAAGAAAGAAACAATTTTATTTATTTTTCCATCTGACCTTTGTTTCTCTGACACTTTGGTTGTGTATGTGGTGCTGGGGTTCTAACCTGGGTCCTTGCACATACCAGGCAAGCACTCCAAATGCTGAGCACCACTCCAGCCCCCCATTGTTGGGTTCTTGGTTTGAAGAATATTTTCATGGCCAACTTATCCTCAATGGAGAAAGACTGAAAGCATTTCCCCTGAATCCAGGAGCAAGTCGAGGCTGACCACTTTCCCCACTCTTGTTCTATATTGTCCTTGAAACCCTTGCCAGAGCTACCAGACAGGAGAAGGAAATCAAAGGAATTCGAATAGGGAAAGAGGAAGTCAAGTTGTCTCTATTTGCTGAGGAC
>PVKS010003983.1:43016-98076 GCA_004027875.1 Aplodontia rufa
AAAAGAATAAATAAGGGACTGGAGCGGTGGCTCAGTGGTTTCGGTGTTTGCCTGGCAAGCATGAGGACCCGGGTTCAAACCCCAGCACCACGTACACAACTGAGTGTTGGAGCATCGAAGGCCATGTGAAAAACTCAATAAAGTTGTTTCTCTCTTTCTCCGTCTCTCTCACTGTCCCTGTTTCTTTAAAAAAAAAAATACTTGGACATCAATTTTACAAAGGATATTAAGGACCTCTACAATGAAAACTATTGAACTTTCTAAAAAAATTTTAGAAGATCTGAGTAGATGGAAAAACATTTCATGTTCATGGTTAGGCAGAATCAATATAATCAAAATGGCCATATTACCCAAAGCCCTATATAGATTTTTTTTTTTTAGGGCTGAGGATCAAACTTGGGGCCTTGTACATGCTAGGCAAGTGCTCTGCCACTGAGCTAAATCCCCAACCCCCCATACAGATTTAATGCAATCCCCATCAAAACAGCAAAGTCATTCTTCATGATATAGAAAAAGCAATGCTTAAATTTGTATGGAATAACAGAAGACCTGGAATAGCCAAAACATTACTCAGCAAGAAGGAGGATGCAGGTGGCATCTCAATTCCTAACCTGAAATTATATTATAGGGCTATAGTAACAACAACAACAAAAAAGCATGGTATTGGTATTAAAACGGAATTGAAGACAAATGGAATAGAAGATTCTGAGATGAACTCCCATACCTTTAACTATCTGATTTTGATAAAGGGGACAAAAGCACAGTGTGGAAGAGATAGCCTGTTCAGCAAATGGTGTGGGACAAACTGGACAGCCATGTGTAGACAGCTGAAATTGGATCCTTACCCTTCACCCTGCACAAAAATTAAATCAAAATGGTTCAAAGATATGGATACTAAACCAATGATTTTACAATTGCTTGAAAAAGAAGTAGGATCAACACTACATGACATAGGGGTCGGCCCAGGCTTCCTTAACAGGACTCCCATGGCACAAGCAGTAAATTCAATAATAAATGAATGGGACACAATTAAACTAAAAAGCTTTTGCACAGCTAAAGATTTAGTCAAGAGTGTCAAGAGAGAACCTACAGAATGGGAGAAAATCTTTGCCTGCTATACCTTGGACACAGGGCTAATATACAGAATATACAAAGAACTAAAAAAACTAAACACCAAAAATCACAAATAATCCAATCAATAAATGGGCTATGGAATTAAAAAGAAACTTCTCAGTGGAGGAAGTCCAAAAAGCCCATAAACATGAGAAAATGCTCTACCTCACTAGCAATCAGAGAAATGCAAATCAAAACTTCACTGAGATTCCACCTCACTCCTGTCAGAGTGGCAAAAATGAAGAATACAAACAACAACAGATGCTGGAGAGGCTGTGGGAAAAGAGGAACACTGTCACACTGCTGGTGGGACTGCAAACTGGTACAGCCACTCTGGAAAGCAGTGTGGAGAACTGGAACCACCTTATGACCCAGCGATCCCACTCCTAGGTATCTTCCCAAAAGAGCTAGAATCAGCATATTATAGAGATACAGCTTCATCAATGTTTATAGCAGCTCAATTTACTGTAGCTAAACTATGGAACCAACCCAGATTCCTCTCACTTGACCAGTGGATATAAAAACTTTGGTACATATATACAATGGAATACTACTTGGCTGTTAGAGAAAACGATATTATGGCGTTTGCAGCTAAATGGATGGAGACGGAAAAAATTATGCTAAGTGAAGTATCCCAAACTCAAGCTAGAATACAATGGGAAACAGTATGACAGTTGGCTAAGCTAATAATAACCTCAACATGTATGAATTCTTACCTGAACAGGATGCTGGGAGACGTAGGGAGGGGGACAGAGAGGGGGGAAGGGAATAGGAAGGATATGGGGAGATTGGAGGGAGGGAGTATAGGGGAATCAACTCAGAGGGGAACCTTCCACTTCCATGAGAAGTGCAATTAACACGGGGTTTAATAGGGGGAAACATGGAACCATGGGGAACCCAAGGGAGAAACCATGGAATGGCATCAGCCTTGGCTTGGCGTGCTCTATCATTATACATTTGTTCTTGATTGTTTGACAATGATTCCCTCCTAATTCTAAGACCATATTTAACGAATAAAAAAAGAGAGAGAGAAAAAAAGAACATTTTCACACTAGGGTCTCCCTCTTCCTATATCTCTGTCCTTTCTTTCACACGCCTGGGGATTGTCTCGTGGCTTCCTCCCTGCCACTGAATTCTCTTTCAGCTACACCTGTCCTGTTTCTTGCTGTTTTCGGGTCCCTTAGACAAGCAGTGTCAATTTCCGGGCCCTCTGGGTCTGAGCGCCCCTGGTACTGAGCCGCCCTGAGTGCTGCCTCCGCTGCCTCTGCGGCCTCCGCCGCCTCCGTCTTCCTTCGGCCTCCTCAGCTCTGTGCGGGAAGGTGCAGCGGGGGACAAGCCTTTCTGCCACAGACTGTTTCCTCCCCTTGTTTCTACGCTTGTCTTTTTTTGTTTATTTTAACATTGCCAAATTTTCCTTTGCAGATTGGAAAACAAAATGCAGAATTCCGCCATGGCTCTCGCAGGCTGCTCCTAGGGATGTGTCTTTAGTCTGCAGGGACCGAGCAGGTAGACTGGGTCCACGGAAGCTCAGTTGTTTTCCTGCAGGTCCCTTCTGGCGAGGGCTCCCTGCCTGGCTGATGGACGGCTGCCTCCTTGCTGTGCACTCACCCGGGGGCTCTGTGGCTCTGCTTGTAGGGGTGCTGATCCCTGCCTGAGGCCCCTCCTCTGACCCCATCTAACCCTAACCACCTCCAAAGGCCCTGCCTGCTAAACCAAACCCGTCGCACAGGGCTTAGGGCTCCAACATGGGGGTCCTAGGGGGCACAGGCGTTCAATCCACAGCAGCTCCTCTGAGTCCTTCTCGACCTTTCCTTTCCTTTTCACCAGCCACAGCACTTACCTTCCTGCTTGTCTTGGGTTGCACTGAGTTGTGCTTGCGCACCTGCTCGTAAACCTTTCCACCTGGCTCGGTAAGCCAGCCCCTCTGGCTAGGCCTTGTTTGCTCTGGATGTTGGCCCATCTGGTAGGGCAGTGTCTATCTCCCCCTCTGCACCAGTTAGGACTAACTTCCAGCATACATCACCCTGGCCTTCCCCACCCGGTTCCTCCCAGCCCCAGCCAGCTCCCTTAGGTGGCCAGCCTGCCTGCAAACTCTTAAGCTTAGGGCTGCCCAGGCTGGTTCCCTTGTGAGGCACTGCTGCTGTGCTCAAGAACACTGTCTCTGCCCTCATTGTGTAGCACCCTCAACGCCCCAGGCCCAAGGAGGAGCCCAAAGTGACCAGGTGGCAACCACACCAAAACCCTTACTGTCTCCTTGGTGTGAGGACCCACTGTCACCAGGACCTCAGACCCACGGAGCCCCAAGGAGTGGGGACAAGAGGGTGGCTGAGCTGAGGGTCAGCAGCACAAGCTGCTTCCACGCCTTGCTCCCCAGCCCAGGAGCACTGATGAGTGAGTGTTCATCATGCAGGTCTCCGAGAGGTCCCCACACCAGTGTTGCCAGACATTTTGTTTAGATTAATGACAAAGACAAAAATAAAGCAACCAAAACACGTGTTAGAACTTCACCCACACAGGATGCGGCCGCCTCTTCGCTCAACCTGATACAGTTTTAGAATACTGGAAAAATATTCCCTCCTTTAACAAAATAGTGGCTCAGGGCAGTTCATCACTTGCTTAATTCTCGGCAACCCACACAAAGAAAGCAAATCAAGCCCTGATTGCAGCGTGTGCTGGTTTCCCTAGCATGACTGTCAATTCCCGCGATCAATTTGCTCTTGTCGGACACACTGGGGACACACCATTATGTAGCTTTCCCCTGGTACAAATGTATTCCCCACTGCCCACAAATCCACACTTGTTCCTACTTGGACCATTTTTCTCCCTGTCCAAAGTGAGTGACGGTCACACAGCTGGAGGTTCTGCCTTTTGGGAGGATCTCCCCACCTCCGCTGTCTTCAGTGCCCTTGAGCCGGGCTGCTGTGCAGTAGCAGGCTCTGTGAGCCAGTCCAGGTGCAGTCAAGCTGGCCCTTCCCCCACCAGCTGACCTCTATGAAATTGCCTCGGAGGCTCTAGGTGGCAGTCCAGCCACCAGTGATGGTATAATTGTGGCAGGTGCCCTGGGAGTCTGGACCACCTGCTCATGTGGCCTGATTGTGTCCTCTGCACCTACTATGGCATGCCCCAGATGTGTCACTTCCATCAGGGTGATGGGATGCTGGTGATGCGCCTGAGGGAAGACTAGGTGGGTCCAGCAGAAGCAGCTCGTTATGGGAAACTCTGACCATGGCACACTCAATGTCTCACTGGACACAGGGTTTTTACCAGGGTTGGAAGTAAGTCAGGGCTGCTTTTTGGATGGAGAATAGTTCTCTGCTGCATAAGGCACAGACTTCCCCTGGAACCCTAGAGGGCTGCACTGTGACCCTCCTACAGGGCCTCGCCAGAGACTCTTGTAACATCTTCAACCACAGAGATCTCTTGTCTTAGTCATTTTCTATTGCTGTAACAAAATACCAGAGACTGGATAATTACAAAGAGTAGAAGTTACCAAAAGCCCAGTTACCACCTGGTAACGTGGCACAGGGCTCCACAAGCTGGGACGGGCTAGCTGCTACGCTGGCTGCTTCCTCTTCCTCTTTTTATAAAGCCACTGATGGGGCTGGAGCCATGGCTTGGCAGATATGGTGCTTGTCCGGCATGCGCAAGTACACAGGTTCAAACCCCAGCACCACAACTAAGTGTGGGAGCAGAGAGGACCATGTGAAAAACTCAGTAAAAATTGATTCTCTCTCTCTCTCTCTCACTCACAGTCCTTCTCTCTTTAAAAAAAAAAAAAAAAGACCGTCCTTAAAAAAAAATACAAAGTCACTGATGCCACCCTGTGGGCCCCACCCTCATGACCTCGCCTAACCTGCATTTCCTCCCAAAGGCCACACCTCCAAGCACTGTCAACATGAATTGCAGGTCAAGTTCCAGCACAGATTTTGGGGGACACATTCAACCATAGCACCTCTGTTTGTGTTGCACCTGCTGAGCTGAGACCGGGGCGGCTAAGGCACTTGAACTGCCCCCTGGAACGCTGCCCAGCCCTTTTTTGTTCTTGACCTCATTCCAAACCTCATCCCCCAAGCCCGCTCATGAAGTTTGGATCCACATTCCCAGGCCAGCACTGTGCCAGCTGGAAAGCCTGGGGAGGCCTAGCAGAGCCTGTGCTTCCTCCTGGCGGTGGGAGAGGCCTGGTGCAATAACACCCTTTACCTGGGGAGGTCTCTCCTGGCAGCCTCATGCCCGCGGAGGCTTCTGACTGTCCCTGGAGCGTGGGCATCTCGCAGTGGCTTTCACCCCTGCTCGTCCACTGTCATTAATGTGACACCCTCAATGTGTTGCACCAATGTCCATTTTGCAGGTCGTCTTGGTGGTTCGGGTCCCTATTTGTGACAGGAAGCAGCAGTGGCACTCTAGCGAGGACTGAGTGGGTGCTGCCCACCACCGCAGGGAACTACAGGGGAGTGGCCATTGCGCCTCGACAGCAGCACGAAGGGGCTGTCAGTGCCTAGCCTGGCTCCAGCTACCTTCCCTCAAGTTCCAGAAGCAGAGCCTGCGGGGACTCCTCGCTGGGCACTCTTAGGAGCAGGGAGAGGAGCGAAGAGGCTGCGAGGCAGGGGAGCGAGGCTGTGGTCTCCGGGTCTAACTTCAGCCTGTGCACAGGGAGTATGGAGCCAAGATCGCCTCACGAAGGGGGTCCTGCCCTGAGACAAAGGGGGGTCTTGGTTTCCCCCAAAGTGAAGGGTTCTCCTGGGCCCCGGGAGCTGTGAGCTGAAGCCATCCATGCTCAGGGCCCTGCCTGAGGGTCTGCACAGGTCACCATAGTGGTGGCACATGTTCCTGTGCAAGAAACCCTAGCGTGTCCTCATATGACCTTATGCTAGAGGAAGTGACACAAACCCGAGCACCAGCCTATGCAGTGTGCCTCTGAGGACAGGGAAAAGTGGCATTCTCTCCAGCTGGTCCCGCTGTAGGAGAACCATTCATGCAACGTTTTGTGACAAGAACTCGGGTGCATTTTGTTAGAAAGAATGTATAGTACTTTTTCATCTTTGGTGACACACACAAACTTTATTTATTGGTACTAGGGATTGAACCCAAGCCCACTTAACCACTGAGTCACATCCCCCAGCCCTTTTTATTTTTTGATACAGGGTCTCACTAAGTTGCTTAAGGCCTCACTAGGTGGCTGAGGCTGGCTTTGAACTTGCCATCCTCCTGCCTCAGCCTCCTGAGTTGCTGGGCTTACAGGTGTGTGCCAGCCACCATGTCTGACCACAAACTTTATTTGATGTGACCTGTAAATGGACACTGCAGTGATAAGAAGAACAGAGATAACATGGAAATGAAAACAATTCATTGGATGGCTCCTTCTAGTTGAGATTTATAAACCCAATCATGAAAATATTTGTAGTTAGGGATCAAAGAACTTGGCTGACCTCTCTCCCACAGAATTATGAATGTCAAAGTTCTCTAAAGTATTGTGCTTTGCAGATTCAAGAGAAAAGTGAGAAGTAATGATAAGCTAAAGACATTTAAAGGTGCAATTGAAATCTGGAAGCAGTGTGTTCCAGGTTCATGCAAGCTAGGGCCTGAACGATCAGTGTCAAGCAAAGGACGTGGCCTGCAATAATGCTTTACTTTATATTTCTTTTCTTTCTTTCTTTTCTTTTCTTTTTTTTTTAAGAAAGGGACAGTGAGAGAGAGAGAGAAAGAGAGAGAGAGAGAAACAATTTTTTAAATTTAGTTTTTCATGTGGCTTTTGTTGCTCTGAGACTTCATTGTGTACGTGGTGCTGGGGTTTGAACTTGCATACTCATGCATGCCAGGCGAGCACTGGAACCGCTGAGCCACCGCTCTAGCCCCTTTATGTTTTGAGTATAGCCACTGCTTCTTCACCACTGTGACTTATTGGTTTATTTATTTTTGTACCAGGGATTGAACCAAGGGGCACTTAACTACTGAGCCATTTTTATTTTTTAAATCCACTTTAAGAAAAAGAGAAGGACAGTGAGAGAAGGAGAGAGAATCAATTTTTATTGAGTTTTTCATATGGCTTTCGTTGCTCTGACACTTAGTTGTGTGCGTGGGTGCTGGGGTTTGAACCTGTGTATGCCGGGCAAGCACCGTAACCACTGAGCCACCGCTGCGGCCCCTGAGCCACTTTTTTATTTTTTACTTTGACACAGGGTCTAAGTTGCTGAGAGCCTTGCTAAATTGATGAGGCTGGCAATCCTCCCGCCTCGGCCTCTTGAGCCCCTGGGATTACAGGCATGGGCCACCATGCTTGGCCCTTTGTTCTTGTTTCTGCAAATTATTTATAAAATTACTTAAAGTATAAACAAAATTAAACATGTCCATTAGACTCAGAGGTAAATGATGATGATGATCTTTCTCTCCAATATTGTTTGTTAGGGGAAAAGATTGTAAACTTCAAAAGTCAATCAATAAGGAACTAGTTAAGTCAATACTGCTACAGTCTTACAATGGAACATTATATTGCTTATAAAAATCATGAGGAGGGGCTGAGCAAGGGTTTCAAGGACGATATGGAACAAGAGTGGGGATAGTGGACAGCCTCGTCTTGCTCCTGAGTTCAGTGGCAATGCTTTCAGTCTTTCTCCATTGGCATAATGTTGGCTAGGGGTCTGTCATAAATGAATCTTACATAGTTAAAATATATTCCCTTGGGGCTGGAGCGGTGGCTCAGCGGTTTTGGCACTTGCCTGGCAAGCACGAGGACCCGGGTTCAAACCCCAGCACCACGTACACAACTGAGTGTTGGAGCAACTAAGGCCACGTGAAAAACTGAATGAAGTTGTTTCTCTCTTTCCCTGTCTCTCTCACTGTCCCTCTCTCTTTAAAAAAAAAAATCATGCTATGTACATATGTACATATGTACTGCTATGGAATAATTTCTAATATATAAAGAGAGAAGAAAGCGTGACAAAATGTGCGGCTTGCTTTTGAGTGGCAGAATCGTACTTACTGAAACAGAACTCGGAAGTTACTGACATTTGCCAGACAGAGGCCTTCAATGAGGCCAAAACGCTTATTCTGGCTATGAGTTAAATTCACTGCCTGTTTTTATAGCTTTTTTCATTATGCTAACCAGGATATTTTTCCATTTAGTCTTGTGATTAGTGGTATACAGAGAAAATCTGCTGGATGTTGAATAACACCCTTGATTACCCACATTACCAATATTTTATATATTTATGATGACAATTACTTGGTAGAGTCTCTTTGGAATTTTCAAATATATAATCCTGTCATTTGAAAAAAAAACAATGTGTTAGTTTCCTGTTTCCTAATCTTGTTCCAATATTTTGGTTTCTCATCTCAGTGCACCCCCTATCCTGCAAACCAAAGCTGAGGAACATGATGTTTTGTTCCTCATTTAAACAAAAAAGATTTTAACATTTTCCATTTAATATTGACTATTGTTTTTCATTAAATAAACTTAATCATAATTATAGTTTCCTTCTTTTCCTGATTAAGTTGGAAATTTTTCATAAATTAAGATTCTTTCCTTTGGCATACTCTTATGAGCTTTGAGGAATTCAGGTATCTGAGAACAATTTCCTCCCTTCCCAAGTGCCCTTCCGATGCTCCTCTGTACCGCCTGCTTCCCCAGCACCTGTGCCTGGCAGTCACCCACCTGTCCTAACCTGTCCCTATGGCTCTGCCTCTCTGGAGTGTCACGTTAAGTGGAATCACGCAGCGTGTGGCTGCCACAGATTGTGTCCCCCAAGGGTTCGCTGTGGTTAAAGGCTTATTCCCCAGGCGATGCTGTTGGGAATGGTGGAACCTCTGCAGAGGGCCTGATGGCAGGGCCTTGGGTCACTGGGGCATGAGGTGTTTTTCTAGGCATCCCTTTGCTAGTTCTTGGGAGCGTTTGGCCGCACCCAGCCCTCTCTGCTCTTGATTTGAGAGGTGGTTCCAACGCTGACAGCGCCATGATGTGATCCAGCTGAGAACTGAGCCGACGCGGGTGCTCTGCCCTAGAGCGTTCAGAACCGTGCGCTGAGTAAACCTTCCTTTTCTGCGCAAGTAGCCCGTCTCTGTTACTTCATTGTCCCATTGCAAATCCTGCATTTCATACCTGGCACGGTAGACCTGAGATCCATCGTGTTATGGTGCACAGAAACACTTTGTCACGTGTGTGCGCACGCCGTGCTCCACCCCTGAGCTGCACCCCCAGCCTGGCAGCTTGTTGTCTTTTATTGGTGAGTAACATGCCACCTGATAAATGAAGGCTGTTTGCATTTTTTCCAGTTTGGGCAGATATGATAAAGCTGCTGTAAACACTTGTGTGTTTTTTGTGCGTTGTGAGAAATGGGAAGTCTGGTGGTCCATTTTCAGAACGCAGTCTTAAGGTTTGCATAAGAAGCCACCTTTGGTTGGGAACCATGTGATCAGAGATAATCTGTTTTTAAACTCCATATCAGATATCCCATTACACCCATAGCTCTTTTCTGTACCCACCTCAGTTTTATATCAGCCAATCGTGCAGATTGTGCCCTTGGTGAAGGGCAGGATTGCGGCAGGTTGGAGGCATAAGCAGGTGAATGCCCACCCAAGCGTGCGTGCTCATCGGATCCCCTCTGTGACTGCACCTTCTGCAGAAGCAAGGTCTGTCTTGCTCACCCACTTCTGGGCATATGTTTTATTTTCTTACAGCACCTCAGCATTTTCAATAATTTTATTTCTAACTGTATGAATGTAAATTTTATTTCTCATGGGTAAAGACCTAGGGGTTGTTGGGTCACACTGTAATGATATGAGAAACATTTTCACAAAAACACTGGTCTGGCACGGTTCCTGTGTAGGTGAAAGTGAAAAGGACATGTGTCCCTACATTGTTCTGTAACCGAGAGAAGCCACTGATTCCTGGTCTTCTTTCTGTCTAGGATATTGGTCTGGTTTTGGAGACTGATTCTGTCCATTTCTGCTTCACGTATTTTGAAGGTGTCAGCCTTCCTCTTTTTGGGTCTCTCTGGTAAACTGATCTTTCATCATTAAGAAGTATCTTTTGGAAGCTGGAGCAGTGCTTCAGCGGTTGGAGCACTTGGCCTGGCATGCACCAAGACCCAGGTTCAAACCCAGCACCACATATACAACTCAGTGTCAGAGAAACAAAGGCCAGATGGAAAAATAAAATTTCTTCTTCTCTCTTAAAAAGAAAAGTGTCTTTTGTATCTCTGGTGCTGGAAGCTGAACCCAGGGCCTGTGAATGGAAGGCAAATACTCTACCATTGAGCAACACCCTCCTTCACCACATTTACTATTTAGTTTTAAAGAGAGAGAGATGGAGAGAGGAAGAGAGAGGGGGAGAGAGCCACTTTTATTTTTTTCATCTGGTTTTTTGTTTCTCTGGCACGTAGCTGTGTACATGGTGCTGGGGTTTGAACCTGGATCCTCATGCATGCCAGGAAAACGCTGTAACCGCTAAGCCACCGCTCCAGCCCATGATAATTGTTTTTGAATGAGTTAACAAATGTGTCTCTTTCCATTTAGAAGTAAACTTCACCATTTTAAAGTGAATCACAGTGTTCAGCACACTCACAATGTCATACCCCCAACACTTTGGTCATCCTAAAAGAAAATCCCACACCTGGTAACTGTCACTCATCCTTCCCTGGGCCTCTGGCAACCACACAGCTGCCCTTATGTCTCTACCTCTCCTGGTTATTCCACACAGTATGCCTTTTACTTCTAGCTTCTCCTTCTCATTCTTTTTTTAGAGACAGTGAGAGAAAGAATCAATTTTATTTAGTTTCTCCTGTGGCTTTCGTTGCTCCGAGACTTTGCTGCACATGTGGTGCTGGGGTTCGAACTTGTGTACTTGCGCATGCCAGGCAAGGGCCAAAACCGCTGAGCCACCGCTGAGCCACCACCCCAGCCCTGCCTCTGGCTGCCTTCACACAGCATGTGTGAGATCCACCCTCGCAGCATCATTCCTTTCTATAGCTGAATGACATTGTGTTGTATGGATGTACCACATTCTCTTCACCCACTCCTCGGTGGACATTTGGGCTGTTGTCACCTTGTGACTTATGGATAGCACGGCAACAAACGTTTCTATGCAAGTTTTTGCATGAGTATCTATTGTCAATTTTCTCTTTTCAGTACTAGGTTCACCCCAGGGGTACTCAATGACTGAGCTACATCCCCTGTCATTTTTTACTTATTTTTGAAACAAGGTCTTGCTAAATTGCCCAGGCTGGCTTTTAACTCAGGATCCTCCTGGGATCCCTATTTCTTCACATTCTTGCTAACATTTGTTATTTAAAAAAAATGTATAGCCATCCTAGTTTGCGTGAAGTGGTACCTTGGTGTGGTTTTTGATTTGCATGTCCCTAGTGATTAAATGATGGATCTTTTTTGTTGCATTGACCATGTACGTAAAGGCTCCTGGGAAAGTCTATTCAGGTCCTTTGCTAGTTTGTAAATGGGGCGGTTTCTGTTTTTGTTGTGGATATATATTGTTGCCTGCCTATTTTTTCTTAATATCTTTTCTGCAACAACTCTGAGTTAAAACCATGACATGAATGTCACCCAGGTGTGTTAAAGCCAGTGACCGCCCACCTGACTGGGGGTTCTGCCTGAAGGACCTCAAGTAGATGAACTCTCCAGGCATCTCTCTGCTGGAGACCCCACCTTGGGCAAGGCCACACCCTCTTCCTGAAGGCAACCCACATCCTGTCCTGTACAAAGCCCACCCTCTTGCCCAAATTAGTAGGCTTTGGTTGTGAAGTGTCCCAGCTCAGCTCCCTCTGCTGGTCTCATTGTCCTCACTCCCTTATAGGTATGGATCCCAAGAAGCTTCATTAAGGCAGATCTGTGTTTGAGTCGGCTTCTCGGGGTCCTGACCTGCAGCACCCATGAAGCAGCATTTTTAATTTTTTTTAAGAGAGAGGGACAATGAGAGACATTTTTTATTTTTTATTTATCTTTTTATGAGGTTTTCATTGCTCCCACACTTAATTGTGTACATGGTGCTGGGGTTTGAACCTGCATACTTGCGCATGCCAGGCAAGCATAGTAACTGCTGAGCCACTGCTCTAGTCCCATGTAGCGGCATTTTAACTGTCCCTCCTTTTGATATGCACACAGGTCTCACCCTCTGCTCTTATTCCTCTGTGCTCCTCAGCCCCCCCTCCCTTCCTTTCTGCAGGAAGCAGGTCTTCAGCATTTCCCTTAGTGACGGTCTGCTTGCTGTTGGGACGTTCTCAGGTGCTGTGGGTATGAATGTGCCTCATCTCCCCCTCACTCCTGAAGGATGTTTTCTCTGGGCATATCCTTTTCCTCTCCCAGCACAATGGAAAGTATGCATCCTTGAGTCTTTTGTCCCCGCTGTTCTGGGGATCGAACCCAGGGACACTCATCTATTTTTAGACAGGGGTCTCACTTAACTGTTGAGGCTGCCCTGGATTTTGCCATCCTTCTGCTCAGTCCCCGGAGCTGCTGAGATTATAGGTGAGTGACATCATACCTAGTCTTTGCCTTCCATTCTTACTGTTGTGGGAATCAGCTGTCAATCTAACTGAAGTTCTTTGAAGTTAATTTGTTGTTTCAATAACTGAGATAGGTTCCTTGAGATCTCCTACTACAAAGGCAGATTTGATTTCTAAGTTTTCTGATGTTTTATTGTGAAAAATTAAAAACCACAAAACTATTGAAAGAATTGTGAAGTGATTACTCATATCATGACTAACATTGTGCTGGGGCTGGAGTAGTGGCTTAGTGCTATCGCACTTGCCCAGCACGCATAAGGCCCCGAGTTTGAACCCCAGCACCACATACATAACTCAGTGTTGGGAGCAACGATGACCAGATGAAAAACTAAATAGAATTGATTCTCTCACACCACCCTCTCTTAAAAAAAAAAGTTGTACAATATTTGTTTTACCATGTTATCCATCCATCCATCCCTCTATCCATCTATTAATCCATCTCTGTTGGATGCATTTCAAAGATAATTGCAAAAATCAGTCTTAAAACACTTTTACATATGTAACTAGAATTTAATATTTTCTTTTTTTAAGATAAAATAGACGGGCTGGAGCAGTGGCTCAGCAGTTGCAGCACATGCCTGGCATGAACAAGGATGCGGGTTCAAACCCCAGCACCATGTACACAACCAGTGTTAAGAGCAACAAAATTCACATGAAAAGCTAAAAGACTTGATTCTCTCTGTCCCTCTCTTTCTAAAAAAAAAAAAAAAAAAAAAAAAAAAAAAAAAAAAAAAAAAAAAAATTGACAGGCTCAGTGGTTACAGTGCTTGCCTGGCATGTGCAAGGAACAGGATTCAAACCCCAGTACACCATGAAGTGCCAGAGCAACAAAGCCACATGAAAAACTAAGTAAAATTAATCTTCCCTCACTGTTCTTCTCTCTTGAAAACAAAAAATTAACATGGATTGAAATAATTTTTGGGCAGGTACTGGGGTTTGAACTCAGGGATGCTTTGCCACTGAGCTACATCCCCATCCCTTTTTGAGACAGGTCTTGCCTAGGCTGGCGTCATATTTGAGATCCTCCTGCCTCAGCCTCTTAAATCACCAGGATTACAGGCATGGCCACAGTGCCTGACTTATACTGAAACTTTTTTTTTAAGAGAGGAGAGAGAGAGAATCAATTTTTATTGAGTTTTTCACATGGCTTTCATTGATCTGACACTTAATTGTGAACCCATGTACTTGCACATGCCAGGAAAGTGCTGTAACCGCTGAGCCACTGCTCCAGCCCAGAACTGAACAAACTTTTGACAAGTGCCTGCTCTTATGTAACCCAAACTCTTATCAAGATAGAAAATATCACCAGGTTGAGAAGCACACACCTGTAATCCCAGCAGCTTGGGAGGCTGAGAGGATCCCAAGTTCAAGGCCAGCCTCAGCAACCAAGTGAGGCCCTGAGCAACTTAGCAAGATCCAGTCTCAAAATGAAAAATAAAAAGGGCTCAGGATGTGGCTCAATGGTCAGGTTCAAACCCCAGTGCAGGGGCTGGAGCAGTTGCTCAGTGGTGCAGCACTTGCCTGGCATGCCAAGCGCCAAGTACACGGGTTCAGGCCCCAGCACCCACGTACACTACTAAGTGTAGGAGCAATGAGAGCCATGTGAAAAGCTCAAATGCAAATTGATTGTCTCTCCCTCTCTCACTGTCCTCCTCTCAAAAAAAAAAAGTGCAAAAAAAATTTTTTTTAAAGTGTCATTGTCATTATAGGATAGTTCCCTGCTCTGTCCATCAACCCTCATCCTATCAATCTGCAGAAGCAACCACCATCGTTTTTTTTTTTAAAACCACAGATTAGCGTAGCCTCTTCTAGCACCTCATATACACTGAATCACACAAATGTACTTTTGGTACTGTATGACATTTTTGTGATTCATTCCTTTTCATTGGTAGTATTCCAGTTTACCAATGTGGTACAGTTGATTCAGTCTCCTGGTGATGGGTCTGGGATGTTATGGAAAAGGCTGTGCTATTCCCATACAACTGCTTCCATGAACAAATGCTTTCATGCGTGGTATTCTCTAGGAGTGGGATTGCTGGTTCATGAAGCAGGCGTTGCCTTCTGGAGAGAAGCTGTCAGATGTTAGACTTGGGCTCTTAGCTCTTCGGGTGGGGGTGCTGTTTCACTTATGCTTTACACTGTGAAGACATTTCACGGGGTGCATCCAATTATGACACTGTTTCTTTTCCTTTTGCAGAGCTGGGGACCGAGTCCAGGGTCTTGTACACACTGAGCATGAGCTCAGCCACTGAGTTACACCGAGCTGGGAATGTTATTCTAGGTGGGTTGCATCTTTTATTGATTCATACGTACATCTTCCTTCCTAACGATTTTCCATTAAAACCTTTGCGATTCAGTTTAAGCATGTCTGCTGTACAAAAAGCACTTTTTCATCCTTTTATTTTCAAATTCTCTTATTTTAGGTGATGCTTGTCAGTAGTATATTGCAAGACCTAAAAATCCAAGTTTACAGAGCCAGGTTCAGAGATTAGAGACCAGCCTGGACAACACAGTGAGACAAGACCCCATTTCAAAACAAACAGCAACAAAAAAATTTTCTATCTCACAGGCTTACTCCATTTTCATTTGGATTTCTTGAAATATTCTGGCTTGTTACTACATCTCATTCTTTCAGTCCAGTGTTCATTAGGGTCACGCTTGTGCACTATGTGGATGTGGGCAAATGTGTAATGACGTGTCCACCATTCTGGTATGTCAAGTGCAGCCACTGCCTTTGACATTTTCTGTGCTCCACTCTGATCTTTTCAGTCTCCAGTTTTGCCACAGGGTAGAAAACATACAGTCCTGTTGACAGGGATGGGCCTGCTGGTGCCTCTGGGTCCTCACCAGGCCACACTTGTGCAGGGAGGTTCCCAATTATTCTGTTAAGTGAATTCATGGAAAACTGTACATCTCCCAAATGGCTCAGCAATTTAGGATTTCTTTGCATTTTGTCATCCAAAGAACTTGTTTAACAGGGCTGAAGTGATGGCTCAGCGGTTACGGTGCTCACCTGGCATGCCCAAGTACGTGAGTTTGAACCCCAGCACCACATACACAATGAAGTGTTTGAGCAACAAAGGCCATATGAAAAGCTAAATTGTTTCTCTTACTGTCCCTCTTAAAAAAAAAAAAAAAAGAGGCCTGTAGTCAAATACAAGGACTCCAATCCTGCAACTTTGATGGGTTGTCCTGACTTGGTAGATCACAACAGAAAATCCTCTGGGTGTTGGCTTCTAGGCAGGCCCCCTTTAGGAGAGCCTGTTCCAAGAAAAGGAAGGTCTCATTACTCCTGGGTGATCAGAGATGTTGCTGCCTGTGGGACACAGGTTGAATCTATTCACCTCTCCAACCTGACTCTGCCCGCAGGATGGACAAAGCTGCTGGGTGACCCAATCTGTCCAGTCTCCCTCCATGGCTGTTGCTGGCTGGGATGGCCACACAGCACCTGTTCCCATAGCAGTTTCACCTCTCTAGCAGCAGATAAATTCCTGTCACTTCCCTCTAGCCTCATTCCCACCTGTCAGACATGGAAGTTGCTTCCATTGTGCAGCCATTAGTCAGCTTTCCATTGCCGTGACAAAACACCTGACAGCCAACTTAAATCCAGGAGGAAAACTTTACATGCTGGCAGTTTCAGTCTATGGTCAGCTGGGCCTGTGGTGAGGTAGAACAGGATATCCTGGTGGGGACTCTGGCAGAGCAAGTCTGCTGCTCACTCTTCATGAGAAATCCTCTGTAGTAACCAAACCAACATCCCAGCGCACACACATTTCCTCACCTTAATTTAAGGAGATGGGGCTTCTAAAAGGACCTTTGCTAGGTCAGGACCATAGCAGAACCCTGTTGCTGGTGGACATAAACCCCAAGCTTCCATCTATTGACCAACACTCAAAGGGTCGATCTCTGGTATACAACCCAGTGCTAAGACTTGGCAGGTGATGGGGCTGGAGCGGTGGCTCAGTAGTTGCAGCACTTGCCTGGCATGCACAAGTACACAGGTTCAAACCCCCCAGCACCCACGTACACAACTGTCAGAGCAACGAAGGCCATGCATGTGCAAGTATGCGGGTTCAAACCCCAACACCACATACACAATGAAGTGTCTGAGCAACAAAAGTCCACGAAAAATTAAAACTGTCTTTCTCACTGTCCCTCTCTTAAAAAAGAAAAGAAAAAAAAAAGACTTTGCAAGTGACTTACCCATGTCATTTTATAGTCTTTCTTGGTACTGAAACTCCCTTGAACTTTGGAGCAGGGAGAAAGGCTGTAATTTGAACACAGGAGCTGGGACAGGCAGCTACATTCCCAACCCTCTTAACTTTTTGTGAGAACATCTTACTAAATTTCCCAGGCTGGTCTCAAACTTGCAATCCTGCCTCAGTGTCCTAAGTAGCTGACTTTGCATTTTTGGGTTACTATAGAATACTAGCAGCTGAGCAATAGCAGCTTAGATGATTAACACTTGATTAGCAAGGCTTATTTGTAGAGCTGTCAAAGGAACTTAAAAATCTTAACATGGGGGCTGTAGTGGTGGCTCTACTGCGCTTGCCCGGCATGCACAAGTACATGGTTTCAAACCCCAGCACCCATGTACACAACTAAGTGTCAGAGCAGTGAAGCCATGTGAAAAAAACCCCTCATAAAAATTTTCCTTTAAAAAAAAAATCAATATGGTTTAGTCTGTTAAAAATTTTTTTTTTATGTAGGCTGAAACAATTTGGTTTTCAACATCTCAGCCAGATACAGTGGCAGGTGCATATAACCCCAGCAACTCAGGAGGCTGAGGATGGAGGATCACAAGTTTGAGAGGCAATTTAAGACTCTAAAAATGATGGAGCAGTGGCTCAGCGATTACAGCGCTTGCCTGGCATATGTGAGGACCCAGGTTCAAACCTCAGCACCACGTACACAAGTAAGTGCTGGGGCAAAGAAAGCCACATGAAAAACTAAATTAAAAAAAAAAAAAAAAACTCTCAGGGGTTGGGGATTTAGCTCAGTGGCAGAGTGCTTGCCTAGCACGCACAAGGCCCCGAGTTTGGTCCTTAGCCCTGAAAAAAAAAAATTAACTCTGTCCTTAAAAAAAAAAAAAAAAGACTAAAAATAATGAAAAGGGGGGGAGAGGACTGTATGTAGGTCTAGCTTAATGATTGAGCACCCCTAAACTCAATCCCCAATGCCAAATAAAGACATCTCAGCACTGTAGGAGAAACTGGATGCAAGAACCAAGATTAGGTTAGTGACTCTGGGTCAACACTGCATACACTGGGCACACTGGGACTGAATCAATAGAAAACAGCTCTAAACTGACTATTCCTTGGGGAAGGTCAGCTTTCCAGATCAAAAGCTTTTAGACTCAGTATTTGGTACCCTGGAGGCAGCAACTCAAGGCCCAATATCTGTATCCCTCTTGAAGGTAGGAAGCACTGGATAAAACAGCTCCCCATTCCTCAAGAACCCAAACCAGTACATTTGTCAACGTCAGTTTAAACTGTTCACTTTTAAAGCAATCAAGCCCCAATCCTTTCATTCTTAGGAGATTCACGCTGTGTCCCAGTTACACAGCTTTATAATCAATTGAAATCTGACTTCCGTAGAAAGCATAAGATTTTAAGAAATAACTGGGTGTGGCCCATGCCTAAAATTTCAGCCATTACAGTGGCCCAGGTAGGAGGATACGAAGTTCAAGATCAGCCTCAGAAACTTTAGAGACCCTGTCTCAAAATAAAAGCAGACTGGAGAACTGGCTCAGCAGTTGGGAGTGCTTGCCTGGAATACCTGAGGACTTGAGTTCAAACCTCAACACCTTTGTGTCAGAAAAACAAAGGGCAGATGAAAAAAAAAATCGACTCTTCCTCTCTCAAAAATAAACACAAAAACAAAATAGAGCAGGGGATGTAGCTCAGAGGTACAGGGCCCTTGGGTTAAAATCCCTAGTAAAACCAACAAGAAAGAAAAAATTAGTCAGGCCTACTTGTAACCCCAGATACTTGGGAGACTGAGGCAGCAGGATTTCAAGCTGAGTCAGCCTGGAGGAATTTAAGCAAGACCCTGCCTCAAAATAAAGGGGTCTGGGGAAATGGCTCAATAGTAGATAACCTGACACATAAGAGGGCCTAGATTTGATTCCCAGCACCACAGAATACAAAACACAGAGGCAGACTTTCAATTAATGGTCAACTTGTGCTACCATCAGAACACAGGACCACGAAACCTAAAGTAAGCCAATGACCACATGAAAGCAAGAAACGTTTGTGTGCAGGACTGACAAGTGTATGCGTAGAACCCCCAACACAAATCACAGCAGCTACAAAATAAGACTGCAAGGCTCTAATCTCATAAAAAATTAAAACTTAGAATAACTAACATTAAAGCAGAGACAAAACAGAATTTTAACACTTTTAATCAAGTAATGTAGCTGTTTGAAACAGAAAATTAAGACAATTCAATAGAGCAAAGTGGATCACTCTATTAGGTTAACCTGTGAATTAAATCTGTATCATGTGAATTTGAATTCCACTAAGTTTGGCACCAGACTTAACACTGGTCTAAGCTATTACCCTCTCTTTAGTGTTGAGAAGCCTTCCTTTAAAAGCCACAGCCCTACAAGAGAACCTCATCAGCTTGACACTGCATGTGCTAAGTATACTCTCCACGGGTCATCAGCACCTCCCAAATCTAGTTAATGACAGCAAAAGGGCCTTGCAGCAAAGAATTTAAAACCTGGTTTACATGTGAGTTTGCAAACATCCTTGGCTCTTTGGTGTGTGACACAGAATGTTATTTTCCCTTCAAGTATATGGCTCCTGCTCCTTGCTCACTAGAATCTATCAAAAGGTAGGAGATCTGTTTCTCTCTCCCCATTGTTAAAAGTTTTAAATATCAAGTTAACAAGGTTTTATTTCCATCAAATATTTGTATAATTTCAATGTGAAAAACTTATATACATTTGTCATTAAAGTCTCAATCTGTGAGATGGGTCACAAACTAATCAGAGCTGAATGATGTGAGCCAGCGTTCCACACAAAACTAGCCACGTGGACTTTGCAATGCCTGGTGTGCACTTACTGTGGAAAAGAATAAATAGTTTTTACCTTGAAGATTACTCCAAGTCAGAACCACTACCAAGTGAGTTTCTATCACCTGTTAGGAACTCACTGGTGTCTGTCCAAATTCAAGGCCCCAAATGAGCTGGCAGACTCTAGTCACCTGCACCCAGTGGCCATCACCAAACTTCTTGGAAGTCCAGCTGCAATAAATGTGAAGTAAAAAGTATCCCAAGTCTCACACCAAAATATAGGCTCTGACTTAGAAGTACCCCTTTAACTTCTTTCTCTTTTTAAATAAGACTTTTTTGGGGGGAGGGGAAGGGGGAATCAAGCTTGAAACACAGGAACACTTATCTTGGCAAGACAGTAACCAAAATCCAAAACAGCATAAGCAATGTGTCCAAATGTAAAAGGCATTAAAGAATAAACCACGATATTAGGAGTGGGGAAAAAAAAACCACACTGAACACAACACAGAGTATGTCTAAACATTTTGAAATTATAATTTAAACCTTAAGGGTAAAAGCTGAAAAACTGTTCAGTTTTTTCTAGAGATTAAATGCACCTTGTCCTGTTTCCCCCAAATAAAATCAAGAGTTTATTATTTAATCACACCTCAAAGTTTGAGTTTTCTCTTGGTACAAAGCAACCACTACATACACATAAAATACTTATTTGTTAATAAATTTTCCCTGGCTCATCCAACGTGCAATGCACATGACTCCAAAAAACTACAGTTTGGGGCTAGTGTACATGAACTGAAAAAAACCACAATTCCAAGCTTCAAAACTAGTTCTTAAAATTATCACTCAGGTCACTTTTACTCCTCAGAAGGATGTTGCACTGTTATTTCATTATCAGCACAAGAAAAATTATTGGATGCCAATTTGAGGAACTAAAGATAAAAAATTCAAAGTACTAGATTTAACAGCTGAATAAGATCATCACAAACAAGTTTGTGTTTACATTCTGCTGAAAACCCCTGTATGGTCTCAGCACCTAACAAAATCTACCAGGCTCCAAGGACCCCGTCAGGTTAAATGATGGCACAATTTTTGAAAGGAGCCAATTACCTTCAGCATAAGTCATTCAGAGCCCAAAATCTGAAGAATGACCAAAATCAAATCTTTATTTTTATAACTGTATAAATGTGATCCAAATGTGTCCACCACTAGTTTTTCCAAAAGAAACATGCTATAAATAAGCAAACTACATCTGCTCACTGATTTGTGTATGGACTTCCTAGATGTCTCATTGGGCTTAATTATAGACCACTCACAGTAATAGATTTTTAGTATAAAGTGTAGCATGATGTTAAGCCATTTTAGCTTTTACACATACATGTTGCACTTCTGGCTGATAATAGAGAAAAGTTTGCAGCATTACACTGTTAAGCTAGGTTGCATCCATTCTTTTAAATGGCGTCAATATCAATGTCATCATCCTTGTTGTCAGACTTCACAGTTTCAACTTTAGGTACACTGGCAGTCTTCGAGTATACCACCTGATAAATAAGAAAAAATTATTTTATTGATTGTATACCTTTGCCTCAACAAATCTACCCTTAAAATGTAAATTGAGTGGTAACAAAGGAGAAAAACTTCTTAAATGCAGTTATCATTCCTAGACTTTTATTACAACAAAACCTCAGTTATCCGTAACATGCTCTCCACACTAACTATACGTGTACACGCACATATGTTTTGCTACACGGATTGAATGATGTTGCTCTTTACCACTGAGTCACAGTGGTAAAGCCCTTTTCATATTTTATTTTGATACATTGGTCTCCTTAAGTTGCTGAGGCTGGCTTTGAACTCGTGATCCTCTTGCCTCAGCCTCCAAAGTCACTGGGATTACAGATGTGCACCACCACACCTGGCATTATTTTGTTATTTTTTATTTACAGATGATCTTAATGTGATTATATTCCAAAATTCTTGAAGGCTGTATTTTATCTCATCTTTAATGTTAAATTTGGAATTACCCCTAATTTTATATTACCACTCTCAAACCATTTAATTTCAAATACCTGTTGCCAACACTGTAATTAATTTCCCCAGTGTTTACCTCGATGTTCTCATCTTCATCATCTTCTTCACCACCAGAAGATTCTTCCTCTGCCTCCTTCAACCACTTTATAAATGGTTCTGCTTTGACACGAATCTCTTTGGCAAGTTCTTTCGAGACATATTTCTTAGAGGCCTTAAAAAAAAAAACAGTATACAATTTTCTTAGCAGACTTCTCAAAAATTTATTTTAGATTGCTTATGTAATTCCCTCTATTCTTTGAGGGGACTGGGTCACACCTAACATTGTTTTTCTTTCCTGTACTGAATGTTAAACTCAGAAGTGCTTTATGACTGAGCTGCATTCCCAGCCCTTTTCAAAGACTGGGTTTCACCAAGTCGCTGAGGTTGACCTCAGACTCCCAACCCTCCTGCCTTAAAGCCTCCCGAGTTGCTGGGATGATGGATGTGTACCACCATACCTGGTATCATAATTCTGAGTCAACAGAACATGTGTATGTATTTGGAAAATACACAGGGTCTAAGCAATTTCTGCTGTCACAACTGTGAACCCAAGATTCTAGAAATTACCAGCAAGTTACATCAGATCAGCATTAGGTACTACACTTTAAAGTAGACCACAGACTATGTAGTAATTGCTAATTCATACACAAAAGATTTGTTTCAATACTTTTGAACTTGAAGAGCCCATATGCATTCCCCACCTTTTCCGACCAGCTGATGATGACCTCCTCTTCTAGAAGGTCTGCATCATACATCTCCTTCAAGATATGTGGAATCTTGGAGAGGAGCTGAGTTTGATGCATTGCCACCACACACTCCAAACCATGAAGAAGGTACCGCTGAGCTTTTTTGTTATTGTGACAAAACTGCAAATAGATACTTGGTATTAAGATGATTTTTTTTTACATTGTCTGAATTGACAATTCTAATAGCCAAATATATTCATTTCCTTAAGATTGCTTCTTAAGTTATAACCTATTAGAGTGATTCAAAAAAAGTCAAAGCACAAATATCCCTACATTACTTACACTCTACACAAGAGCCTAGGTGCAACATTTGCAGATGCTCACACACTTATTAAAGTGGGCCAGTAAGCTCCTCATTCAGGATGACAAAGTATGAGCAAAAGTGACTAAACAGTCCCAGGGTCCCAAAATTGTAATCTCATGTATGACCTTAAAACATTTTGCTTACTCTTAAGAAATGGCGCCTGTATTTCTTAATTTGTTCTCTAATCTTCTCATTAAAAAGAACTTCAGTTAGAACAAGAGGGCCCATGGCTTTTACATCCAGTCTTTCTGCTTCTGCAACAATTTCTTTGTCTGATGAGTCAATGATACCTTCTTCTTTCTTTTTCTGCAAATAAAAGGAAAACTATTCAGTCAAATATGTAAACATATTTTCACTAGGCTCAAGATACCAGTTAGTGCCTGGTCTCATTTCTTCTACCCACTTTGTTTTCACAGAATTGCTAGTGACACACAATTGCTAATGACCCCCCAACCTTTTTTTTACACCACAGATTGAAACCGAGGGGCACTTCTTAATTAACCACCGAGTCAATCCCCAGCCCTTTTCATGTTTTATTTTGAGACATGGTCTCCCTAAGTTGCTGAGGCTGGCTTTGAACTTGTGATCATCTTGCCTTATCCTCCCCCAAGTGGCTGGAATTACTACAGGCATGCACCACACTACACCTGGCCCCAAAAAAACTTTCCTTGAATGAAAAAACATAAAATAAGAAAATATAAGCCTTGCATTCAAGAATTCAAAAGATACCAATAAGTTAATTACTTAAGTGAAAGACATTATCTTAAAAGCACAATGGAATTCATCCATTAGCAAATGTTTTACCTTAACAAAATCGAACAGGATATTGACCCGCTCTTCTACAGTTCTTTCCAAATCATCACTGAGTGTCAGAACTTTCGCGTGGTCACTAATTTCATCCATTCTACGCCTCTGAGCTTCCTCGGTTGTATCCTCTCCCCAGTCATCATCCTCCTCTTCTTCCTGTTTATAAAACCAATATGCTTGGTCAAAGGTAAAATTTTTTTTAAGAGAGAGGGAAAGAGAAAGAAAAAGAATCAACTTTAGTTTTTCATCTGGGTTTCAATGCTCTGACACGTAGCTGTGTGTGTGGTGCTGGGGTGAACCCAGGTCCTACTGCATGTCAGGCAAGAGCACTACCCTTGAGCACTGCCCCAGCCCCAAAAGTATAATTTTTTTTTTTTTAGAAGAGAAAAGGACAGTGTGAGAAAGAGACAAAGAAAAATCAATTTTTATTGAGCTTTTCACAAGGCTTTTGTTGTTCTGACAGTTGTGTACGTGTGTGTTGGGGTTTGAACCTGTGTAATTGTGTGCATGACGGGGCAAGCACTGTTAACTGCCAAGCCACCATTCCAGCCCTGCCAAAGGTACAATCTTTAAGAACAAAAAAATACTTCAGATTCACCAAGCTCATTTCATTCCAGCAACCAGCAGCATTTGGAATCCCAAATACCATTTTAATATTGCACTGAAAGCTAGTTTCATTCATTTCTGCCCACTTCAACCAACGCCAGGTACTTTACACAACTCGCGTGCCCTCTCAGCTGTCAACACTGCACTTACCACAGCATGTGGAGGAGGACTGATTTCGTTTGGTGGTGGTGGTGGTGGTGTCTCACTGCTGGATACAGAGCCATTTTCCTTGTCTTTGCCCTTTCTATTTTTCTTTTCCTTTTCTTTCTTTCCTGTACCACTGTCACTATTCTCTACATGGAAAAAGGAAACAAACATTTAGTTCTGCCAAGCAGGTTGATACATGCCTGGAATCCCACCAACATGGAAGACTAACCCTGCCTCAAAAATATAATAGCTCAGGATGTAGTCCACTGAAGTGCCCAAGTTTAATCCCCAGCATTGCCAAAAAAAAAAAAAAAAAAGTCCCACAGTTTACATTACCTTAATGCTCATCTGAACATAATACCAATGTAATTTTAAAGTGCTTCACAGATCAAACCCATCTGTTTTATTTCATAGCTAACAAATTCAGGCAAAGAATGGACAGACACAGAATATTAGGAATATTAAAGAAAGATTAAGATGACACGGTGATGTCTGATTATCTCAAATGACCAGGTAGTCAAAAGTTAAGACCTCCTGCAGGGTGCAGTGGCACATGCCTATAATCTCAGCAATTTAGGAGGCAGAGGCAGTAGGATCCTAAGATCAAGACCAGTCTCAGCAATTTAGACTTTCTAAACGAAAAAGGACTGCAGATTCAACTTGCTTACTGGTAAGAGCACCCGTATTCAATCAATCCCCAGTACCAGAAAAACAACAACAAAAAAAGTTGGGCCTCACCAACTTAAAACAAGGCCTATCTGAATCTGGCTTTTACCCAACACTTTTCACAACAATGTTTAAGTCTATATAACGGCTTGTCTCATGGCAGAGAGAACACCGGAATAGGTTAGACTTCCTTGCTATAGCAAGCTCAAATTGTGTCAGACAATTTCAATAATCTGCCACAGAGTGTTGCTTGCAAAGCTCTAAGGTCACTAAAGGTTAAGGCAGCAAACCAGATTTACAAAACACTACCAGCTATGGATCCTTTGATACTGTATCCCCATCATACTGCTTTACATTAACCCTTTCTTCCATTCTAAGATATGTCTTAGAGATGAGATGGGGGGCTGGAGTGGTGGTTCAGTAGTTACAGCACTTGCCTGGCATGCATGAGGTCATGGGCTTGAACCCCAGCACCATGTACACAATGAAGTGTAAGAGCAAGAAAGCCACTGAAAACCTGAAACTGATTCTCACTGTCCCTCTCTTAAAAGAAAAAAAAAAAAAGATGAGACGGTATAGTTAATTGGCAGCCTTTTTTGACTTTTAGTACTATGTAAAACTACAGTATAATTTCCAAGGAAGTCTCGTGGTCAATAAAATATAATGTAGGTTATGCTCTGGTTTTATAACAATAAAAGCCTTCCACTTCTGTTTCCAACAATTACTGCTTTAAGTTCATTATGAAGACTTACCAGGTGGGTTTTTGAGAATGAATGTGCAGAGTTTATGATGTGTGTCAAGCATGCCTCGGTAGCCACAGGCTTTACAAGAATTACCTATTGTTTGCTTCTTTGGATTGACATGCTGCCAAAAGAGTAAAAAGACGTATGTCATCCATAATGTAATAGGAGAATTCTATGCGAACTTTAGGACCAAAGTGCGAGAATGCCTAGACACTTCTAACACTACCTTAACGGAACGTACATTTTTTTTTTTACAGTAACCTACTTAAAAAAAAAAAAAAGTATGGAAACACTTCCAAAACACAAGCTTTTGTTTCACTTATAATTAAATGTGCTGAACCCTCTCACAAACGCACAGAATTGATTACAAAAACGGATATTGGCTTTTCTTTTTTGGACAAAAACTTCAATGGTACGCACCAGATCTGTTTCAGGATTCTCACACTCAGGACAGAGAACAAATTTTTTAATGAATCCATCCAACATGTCTTGCAGCTTATTCGCCTCATGAGATCCATTGACAATGTAACGGTCATTCTTAACATCAAACTGGGTCTGTGCTCCCAGCTCACAACCAAAATATTTGGTGGGATCTAGATTGAGAAAAGAAAGGCTGGATTATAATTAACTCAATCTCTGGCTATTCATCCACCTTTGTACAAGAATCACGACTACGTTTTGAAATTATGGGGTTAACTGAACGTGTTGGCTCGATGTTGACCTAGGTTATGGCAACCCATAAGTTGGTCTAAAGTCCGAGGCTCGACAATCAACCCTTAACCTAATTAGCTTACAACTGGGGCAAGTTTCACAGCTCCAAGACCGTCCTGGGTCTACCCATAAGATACCTCTTCGGGCTTCTCCAAGCAGCTTTACTTACACGTTGGAGGCCGATTAAGCGCCTTTGCAACGTCAACCATGTTGACTATAACTGTCTTGATTCCATTTCCTTTGCCCTCAACCTAGAGGAAATAAGAATTTCAATTTCGCGCTGTCTCCCCTGCTGGACTCGGCCTTTCCAAACCCGGGGAGCGCGCTGCGGCTGCGTCCCTGCCACCTGGGAGCTCGGTATACCTTGGCAATCAGACGGGGCATCTTGTAGCGATAGAACTGGTCTGACACGCTGCGGTTGACGTTGACAGACATTTTGGCTTATTAGTGGCTTTATCAATAAGATGAAGAGCTCTTTGATTGCAACTTTTTGGTATCTTCTGTCTGGAGAAGAAGGGATGACATAAACGACTGCAAGAGTTCTCGGTCTCTGACATGAAAAAATTTTCGCCGCTGAGGCTGTAAGCTCCTTGCGTGTGCGCTATGTTTCCCCAATACAGGTACCAGTGGCTGCGCAACAGCTCTGCAAGACAAGAGGCGACGCGCCCGCTTCAGCACCGCCCGCCGCCGGCCTCCCGGGCGCCGGGGCAGCGGCGGCCGCGGCCCCGCCGCCCGCGCGCGCTGACTCACCGCGCCGGCGCGCGCGCCCCCGAGCGGCCCCCCCCAAACTGCGCCACACGCGCGCGGGTCACGCGGCCGCGCCGCCATCTTGCCGCCGCCATGGCCCGCCGCCCGCGACTCACCGTTTTCGTCAAATAAAGACATAAACCCAACGCGGCTCGCCCGGGACTGGGAGGAAGAGGCGCTGGAAACCGGGTCCGGAGCGGCGGGGCGGGCGAGCGGAGGGGCGGCCGGGCAGGTGCCGCCGCCGAGCAGCGGGAGGGGCTGTCCCAGCGACGTCCGCGTCCACACCGGCAGCGCCGAGCCTGGCGACCTACCGGGGACACGGCAGTGAGCCGCGGGCGGCCGGGCGGCGCCTGCCCCGCCGGCGGCCCGCGGGTGGAGGGGCGGGAGCGCTGGGCAGGGGCGCGGGCCGCCGCCCCCCGTGGACTCACCTCTGGAATGTTCTCGCTCTGACTGAACAACGCCGCCGCCGCGCTCAAGCTACCCTCGGCCCCGGCGCCCGCCCCCCGCGGCGGGCCGCACTGCCCATTGGCCGGAGGCCCTCCCGAGCTCGCTCGTCATTGGCCGGCGCGCCGCGTCAATCGCGCCTTTCCCCGCCCCCCGCTTCCTGGGGCTCCACTCGCGGCCGCGGCCCGCCCCCGGCCCCGAGCCCGGCTTCCTTCCCCTCCCTTCCTCTCCTCCGCCCTTCCCACAGGCCTTCGCGGTCTCGCGAGAGCGAGGCCGTGCGCTGTCCGTTCGGGCGCTCCGGGAAGATGGCGGTTGTCCCCACCACCACCGGGCGGGGCTCTCCGCGGCGTCCCTGTGACTCGGGACCTGCGCGCTCGCAGGCGCCTCCGAGGCCGCGTTCTCGCCCCGACCGGAGCGCGCGGCTGGTTTCTGCTCTCCGCCGCCTCGGGGCTGTCTCTGCCTCCGGCGCAGGTGGCGCGGTCGGGGAAACCGGGTGCCGGCTGCCCCAGCCGGGTGTCGGTGTGACCGCGCACTCCCCGCGTTCGCGGCTTCCTGTTCTCCGAAGGGGAAACGCCGCTTGAGCGGTGGGGTCTGCGCCCTGCCTAGCCTGCTGGGTGCTTCGCCGCCGCCGGCCCCCAGTGACCGCCACGTCGAGCCTCCCAGTGCCCAGCCCAGCCCGCTTATCGACTGGGTTCCTGGCTGCGAGCCGAGGACCTGGGCAGGTGCTGGCAGTGCTATGCCGTACTGCATTGGACAAGGATTTCTAAAGAAGGAGCTTCTTGCATTACAGCTCCGTAGAAACTCTCCCATTCCTTAAGAAACAGGTTTTCGCGAAAGCTTCCGTCGAGACTTAAAATCGCACCCGCGTCCACCCTGAACCTTGCACACCCACCACGGGGACAGGGCCCTGCCGACCTGATCCGCTCACTGCGGCCTCAGGCCTCCCAGTCTGCTCCCTGCGTGGTCTCCTGGAGGAGTGGGAACGACTGGGCTGCCCTTTGTTCTAGACCAGTCGAATTTGCAGGAAGGTTAGGATTGGAAGATTTGTTGATTTTTATCAAGATTCAGATTAATCTTTTAAGATTTCTAAGCTTTGTAAGCTGTTTAAAAGTCGACAATATCAGGAGAATAAATAGATCAAAGGCTACTCAGATTTCAGAAGTGATTTGTGTCCTTTCCCGCAGGGGCTTTTGTTAAAATCACATTGTGTGCATCGCTTTGTAATTGTTAAATCGAATGCATAGCGCTTTAGCTTTTTGGGTACCAAGGCTCCCCTCAGATAAACTCAGGTAGAGCCCAGACTGCTTCCGTCTCGCTGTGGAGCATGACTTAGCAGTATTGAAACAGTTTTGAGTCTGCTTGGCTGCACACGAATTACACTATTTTAGAAACTATTGAAAAATATGTGTGTGAAACTAGTCTGGGGCAGAGGGTTGTTTCAGGAAAGGTTTTTAAATAGCTACAAAGTGATTTTTTTTCTGTGTTTAATTTTATTTATTAAGTTTCTTTTTTTTCTTTTTTAATACTGGGGATTGAACCCAGGAGAGCTTAAGCACCAAGCCACATCCCTGACCCTATTTTTTTTTTATTTGGGACAGGGTCTCCCTAAGTTATTTAATGTGTCCCTAAATTGCCAAGACTGACCCTGAACTTGTGATCCTCCTGCCTCAGCCTCCATGTAGTCACTTGGATTACAGGCGTGTACCACTACACCTGTCAGGAGTTTATACTAATTTTAACTTCAATTTTTCGTAGTTGTTCCACTAATACTATGAAGGCCTGGGAAGCTTTTAAAAATAACTTACATATCATTTGTTGAATGCTTATCAAACCCTGGAAATTTGCTAAGTTCTTTGAATACATTATCTTTCTTCTTGGTCTCTCTCAGGAATTTTTATTCCTATTTCACAAATGAGCAAACTGAGACTTGGAAATAATTAAGCTGCTTTCCCAAGACCATATTCCTAGTAAGTGGCAGAGCTAGGATTAAACCCAGATCTGCCTGATTCCCAAAGTCTCATCCCTTAACCATTGTGTGGCACAGCCTGTCCAGATAAATGTAGGATAAATACAGCTAGGCAGTTTACACGTGTAATCCCACGTAATTAATAATCCCACGGGGGATGTTGTTATGCCCATTTTTACAGATGAGCGCAGAGACTCGGGAAGGTTAAGCAATTTTACCCAGTCGCCTGTCTAATAAATGGTGCACAGTGTTTGAACTCCAGCTTGTTTGACGCCAAGCCTGTTGCATAATTCCGCCTCCCGTTTGTGTCCCCACCTCATTTGGCTGCAGTATTTCCCTAATCAGGTGCTCACAGGTTAAATAATGGACACTTGGTGCTTACGAAATCCTTGTCAAATGCTTGCACAAATGGTGCATTTCAGCACACGTCCTGGACAGCAGGCATGAATACTAGAAAGGTAAATTAGCCAGTTGGCCCTCTGGTTGTTCCAACGGTGTCTGTGAGTCTGTTGAGTGTGAATTAGTCCCCTTGAACAAGGTCAGCTCTCTGTGGACTGACTGAGAACCTTGTGTTTCTGAGTGGTGAGCCACCCAGGTGACTGAGGTGGTCCCCACTGTGAGGGATCATCTGGTTGGCCAGTTGAGCCCCCCTCTGTGACATCCTTCCCAACTTTTAAAGCCTCACATGGCTAGTTACTTAAGTTCCTGTCTCCCCTACTTGAAGACAAGCTGCAGGACTTAGGCTCATTTTCCTTCTGACACTAGCCACAGAGCAGAAATTCAGAGCTGCTGGAAGGGAACTAGTCATCTGGTGAGTCTCGAGCGTTGGCTGATCTGAGGGCTGGTGTCCTGAACAGTGGCAATCTACTGCACCCTCGTTGATAAACATGTCTGTGCTAGGCAGCGAGGACACAGCCCCCTGCACAGGCCCTCCCAGGGAGGTTACTTTTCAACTAGTGGAGGCTGATGCCAGGCTGGTGGACACCCACTGAAGCTTGCCCTCCTTCCTGAGGCCCATGACCCTGTGGGCAGAATGCCTCCTCATGAATGGCCCACCCTCCTCTGCAGCACTGGCATTCACGTTACTTTCTGTGGTTCCTGTTTACTTGTCTGTTTTCCTTACTAGGCCAGGCAACTTTAGGGCAGGGGACTTGTCCTCAAGAAGAACAAAGAAATTTGAACTTTTGCCCAGGAATACTGGGCCTTCAGGGGCAGGAAGCAAAGGTGTCTGTGGAAAGATGAAGGTGTTCAGGTGAGGAATCATTGGGGGTTGATGTAGTGTGTCCCTCCTCCCAGGTACAGTGCTGTGATCCTGCCAGAGTCTATCTTGCCTGCCATTCCTGGAAAGAGAGAGGAGCACAAAGTCATGGTTTCTGCCTGTGTGCGACCCACCTCCCAAACCCCAGGTGAATGTTGGGGGCTGGGGGAGTGGGAGAGCTGGCCCTGCTTTTGGATTGGTTTTGTCACCAGCACCTGGAAGCCACACGCAGCTCCTGGCACAGAACAGCCTCTCCATTGTGGTGCTCTTGCTTCTCTCAGGTGTGCAGCCACTGAACTGCGTGACTCTGGGGGCCACAGGGAAGGTGTCACTATGTGATGCATGGCCTGAGTGCTGCAGGTGCTGGTGCAGGACAGAGGCCCAACACAAGGCTGGTTTTCCTGCTGGGACCCTGTGCTCCTGCTCTGGTTCCTAGCAGCCATTTGCAGACCCCTGTGAGGAGCATCACATCTGCCCCTCCTCTTGGAAACTGTCCTGTATAAGTTGTGAATCTGGCACTTTGTCCACACAGATGAATCTTCCACCACTGGTCAACAAGTAAGCCCTGATCCCTGATGGTCTGTGAGGAGTAGGCCCTGACTGCAGAGCACCAGGCCACACTACCCGGAGTATCTGGTTAGCTTCCCAGTACTGAGTCACCTGCTGCCTGATCAAGATGTCATCTAGGTCAGTTCTAAGTACAAATATTGGTGACTGCTTTCAAACTCTACATACCTTAAAGGAATACCCTACTCATCTGTGTATGGCCTGGTTCCCCTGGGGCACAGATTCTCAAATGTTAGCGTATGAACCCTGGCTTCTTAAGACAGATTGTGGGCCCCCCACTCAGAGAGTCTGTGTCTCTAGTGGGACCAACCACTTAGATTTCTAACAAATTCCCAGAGATTGAGCTGCAGTAGGCCCTAGGACTATACCTTTCTGAAAAGTCAGGGGTCTTGATTTTTGGAACCCAAGTGGCTTCTGCCCCTCAGCAGAGATGGTCTCAGCAGTTCCCTTTGGGCAATTTCAGGTGCTGATTCAGGCTTTCTGTCCATGAATGAGAATGAGGAGCAAGCTCTCTGCCTGCATGTGTGGGGAAAGGTGGGACTGGGGTTAACGCTGATTGCACCTGTTGGTGTCAGGATGATGGTGCCAGGTGACCTTGTATGTTCATTGGTGTCTTTGCGTCTGCATGTTCCCTCCTCATAGCATGGATAAGGAAACAAGCTCAGCTGTGGAGCTCCAGTGTCCTGATCCCCAGCTTCCAAGCTCTTTCCACCGCCTGGGGGACTATCCTTCTTGGTTCCTCCAGGTTCTTGAAGTTCACTTGCCTTGCCGTAGTTGACTGGGCTGCCTAACCCTCTTTTTCAGTCAGGTCAGAGGGGAGGTGGGCTCCAGGCACCAGCCCAGAAGGGAAAACAGGATGTCCTGTGGCCTGGAGGTGCACTAGGACATGTGTCTCCAGAGCTGGAAGGATGATGCGTTTTCCCCTCTGATGCTAATTTGCATCCATGGGCCACTGTGTGTCCTGTCAGGGCTGCACCAGACCTTAGAGATGCAATGGGCCTCCTGTGGCGCAGTTTCCACTCGCAGGTTTATTTTGATTGTGAGCCAACACTTAAAAACTTAGAAGATTTCCCATAAAAATCCAGATTTATGACATCTTAGGAAATCGAAAGCCCTGGCATGCTGGGATGTATCTCATGGGAATGAGATGGCTTGTCTAGAAGTGTAGGTTTTTTTGTTTGTTTTTAAAGAGGGAAAAAAGAGAGAAAGAATCAATTTTATTTATTTTTCCATCTGGCCTCTGTTTCTCTGACACTTAGTTGTGTATGTGGTGCTGGGGTTTGAACCTGAGTCCTCACACATGCCAGGCAAGTGCTCCAAACCCTGAGCCACCGCTTCACCCCTAGAAGTGTAGTTTTGGCCAGCTATTCAGAGACTAAGATGGAGCCTGAGTACTCACGGACATGAACCACTGCCCACCCCACCCAGGTGTGCAGATGTACCCACACCTACCCCTTCACTCACTCTGCTTCTTACCTCACGTCTGTGTTTATCTCCACTCATTTGTTCATTCATTCATTAATTCAGCCAATATATGTCACATGCCTCGGTGTGCCTGCACTGGAGAAGTTTGAACATTTAACACATGGTGTGTTAGTCTGTTTTTCCTGACTACAATGAAGTTCCTGAGGCAGGCTGATATTATAAAGAGAAGTCGTCTCTTTAACTCAGTGTTGGAGGTTCCATGGTTGGGCCTAAGGTGAGAGTCTAAAAGCATGGTGGGAGCCTGCATGAGATACCACATGTGATAGGGGTAAGTGGTGGCCTCTTGAAACAGCCCCAGTGAGTCTGGGGCTCCACAGCCCTCCTGCGGGCATGTCCCCTGTTGACCTGAGACCCTCCCACTAGGCTTCATGCTTAAAAGTTCACCACTTCTAACTGCCACACTGAGGACTATGCCTACAATGCACGAATCTTCCGGGGGACGTATTTAAACCATACCCAAACCACAGCACATGGTTTAGTTTCCAGGGCTGCCATAACAGAGCACCACAAACTGTGGCTTCAAGCAACAGAAATTATTTTCTCATAGTTCTGAGGCCAGGAGTCCAAAGTCCAGGGGTCCCAAGCTGGGCAGTCTCCCCCTGGCTTCTGTTGGTTGCAGGCAATCTTTGGCATCCTTGGCTGGCATAGAAAGCTCTGCCTGGGGCATCTCATGGTGTGCTTCCCTTCTTGCATTGTCTTCTCAAGGCATTTTCTTCTTGCGGGGTCTGCCTGAGTTTCTTCTGACAAAGACTTACTGGACATGCTGGATTAAAGGCCTGCTACACTCCAGTATGACCAGTCTTTCCAAATTGCATCCAGTTAGAAACCCTTGCCCGTCATCACGTGGGGAGGTGTCCACCTCTGCCCTAGAGGGCAGCTTGTGTTTGTCCAGACTCACAAGTCCGACCCATGGTTTCAGGTTCCTTTTTAGGAAAGTTCTTGAAGGCTGCTTGGGTGTTTGGGTGTTTCAGGCAGAAGGAAATCTTCGAGCTAGGTCATTCACATTCCATGTCTCTTGCTAGATATTTACAGTTTGTGACTGTTTTTAACTCCTCATACACTTGCTGCCTTAAACTCAATCATGACTGGCTTCACCTACGTGAATTCATTCAACCACAGCAGATCCTTTGAGGTAGATTCTGTAGTTACTGAGGAAACTGAAGCACAAAGGACTTGACGAGGTCATTAGGCAGAAAGAGCTGGTATGAATGCGGCAGGCAGTGGGGTCTGAAGGAGACGGAATGGCTGTGCCATGTTTGTGGGTGAAGCTTGGCCAGCCATTTCTCTTTCCCATCAGGCTCCTCCCTTATGACAGGGATGACAAACCTTTACTCTGGTCATGTTCATGAAGCCGAATCCCACCTTGTTCATATTCCCTGTGAGGCAGAACAGCCCATCCCCGTGGCTCTGCCCACTCCCAGAGCATTTACAGGGCTTTAGGTGTGGTGCACAAGCAAAACTCGATTATCTTTTTTTTTTCTCTCATGGTGATGGGGATTAAACCCAGGGGTGCTTAACCTCTGAGCCACAGCCCCAGCACTTTTTTTTTTTAAATTTTGAGATAGGGTCTTGCTAAGTTGCTTAGGGCCTTGCTAAGTTTCTGAGAGTGGCAATCCTCCTGTCTTGGCCTCTCGAGCTGCTGGGATTACAGATGTGGCAACCATGCCTGGCTCCGATTGTCATCTTGACCCCCAGAGTGGTGTTCCTAAGCTTCTGCTTATCAAGATTATGTCCACATTTGGGGTCATTTTCTGTATCTCCACCATGTTCTCTAGTAGAAGGAAGAACCATCTAGAAACCATAACTACATGCTCTAAATAACCTTTATTTTGCATTACTGATCTCTCTAAGCAAATATAGCGAGTACCAGATGGGATTGTTGCAGTGTAGAATTCTAAACGAAAGAATGGATTCATTTTGAGTTTTCTTAAATTAGGTGAGTTTTTCCCCCTGGGTGATGAACTCCCACGTTCAACACTCCCTGCGTGACATTTTGTGCTGTTATACTTGGTATGTAAGACTCAGCTATTCTGAGCTTTATGTGCCAGAAGCCCATGCTCAGTTTCCTTTTTTAGGTTAGTGCATGAAGGCTGTTTGTGTGTTTGCGTGTTTCATGTAGAAGGAAATCTTCAGGCTAGGTCACTTACATTCAATACTCTTTTGCTAGATATTTACAAAGTTTAAGGCTATTTTTACACTTACCTTTGCTGCCTTAAAAACACAGTCATGACTGGCTTATTTCCCTGAGCATATTATCTTCAAAGTCAATTTATTATGCTGAAGGGAATAAGTCACTAGAGAATAAATACTGAGGGATTCCACTTACATGAGGTCCGTAGAATAGGCAAATTCACATGGACAGAAAGTAGAGAGTTGGTGGCCACGACTGGGGAGGGGAATGGGGCCTTATCCTTTAATTTTCAGAGGGCTAGTCTTGTAAGATGAAAAAAGTCCTGAGATGGGTTGTAGCAGTGGCTGCACAGTGTCAGTGCACTTAATGCTGTTGAACTGTACACTTAAAAATGGTTAACCTGGGGCTAGAGTGGTGGCTCAGCAGTTAAGGTGCTTGCCTGTCATGTGCCAGGACGCGAGTTCAAACCCCAGTACCATGTACACAATGAAATATTAGAGCAATGAAAGCCACATGAAAAACTTAATAAAATTGATTCTTTCTCACTGTCCCTCTCTCTAAAAAAAAAAAAAAAAATTAACTTGGCTCATCTTATATGCATATCACCACCATAAAAACCCACACCTTATAATAATAGCCCAAGTAACTATATCCAAGTGTGTACAAAGGGATGGTGGCTATATAAAAGCTCATATTCCTGCAATTAAAATATGATCTACATTTTAAATATTACTAATAACCATAAATACACACACACATATATTGTTGGTTTTGTATTTGTCTATATTTTTCAAATTTAAAAGTTCCTTGGCAAATGGCAATCCATTTAATTCTGACTTACTGTAATTTTAACAAGTCATTTTAGCACTTTGAGCTGTTATTGTCCTGTACAAAAGGAAGGATGATATTCTGCAGTGCTACCAAAACGTTATTTTGTTTGTTTATTTTCTTTTGGTACCAAGCATTGAACCCAGGGGCTCTCAACCTCTGAGCCACACCCCCAGCCCTTTTTATATTTTATTTTGAGACAGGGTCTTGCTAAGTTGATGAGACCCTTGTTAAATTCCTGAGCCTGGCTTTGAACTTGCAATCCTCCTACATCAGCCTCCCCTTGAGTTGCTGGCTTTACAGATGTGCACCACTGTGCCTGGCTACCAAAAAGTTTTTTTTTTTTCTAAAGAGGGAGGGAGAGAAAGAGAGAATCAATTTTATTTATTTTTTCATCTGGGTTTTGTTTTTCTGACACTTTGTTGTGTATATGGTGCTGGGATTGGAACCCCTGTCCTCGTGCATGCCAAGCAAGCACTGCTGTAACTGCTGAGCCACCACTCCAGCCTGGCAAACGTTTCTTTCTTTTTTTTTTTTTTTTTTTTAAATAAAGAGAGAGGGACAGTGAGAGAGACAGAGAAAGAGAGAAACAACTTTATTTAGTTTTTCACATGGCCTTCATTGCTCCAACACTTAGTTGTATAAGTGTTGCTGCGGTTTGAACCCGGGTCCTTACATATGCCAGGCGAGCGCCGAAACTGCTGAGCCACTACTCCAGCCCTGGCAAAAATTTCTTAAAGCCATGAAACTTCCTCAGCAACACAGGCAGAGGCCCTCAGTAGGATTTAAGTGGAGCTGGAATCAGGTGCAGTGCTAGAAGTCCCTGGGCCCTGAAGTCCAACATAGGGACCCTATTTTGGGCTGATTCCGGTTTAACCTCACCCCTTCCTCCTCTTCTACTGTTATCAGGTTAGTCTGTTTTCTTTCTTTCTTTTTATAATGCCTTTGGTGATTAGCAAGAGGACCTCAGGGCAGCTATCCCCTCTAACCTTTCCATAGCCCAAGGAAATACTGATCTTTGTTCTTGATTCTTGTAGAACGGAAAGGCGTCTTGTGACTAGGCCCTAGGGCTCATGTGTGTCACCACTTGACCACAAACCTCCACCTGTGAGAAGGTGTGTGTCTGTCTGAAATCACTCACAAACTGACCCTGACCCTGCCTCCAGGAAGATAGCCCTTAGTGAGACAGTCCTACATCTTTCCCATCAGATAGCTCATCCTGACAAAACTCTTCTGCCACCACCTGGCCTCCTGACAATTGGCTTCTTAGTTGGCTTCTGTCCTGCAGCCAACAGAGCCAGACTTTAGTGAGGTAAGAGGCCCGTAAGAGCAGGAGCCCTGATTCCAGGCAGAGGAAAGATAATCTAAGTTCAAAGTCAGCTTGGAAAGTTAGTGAGACCCTGCCTAACAAAAATAAAAGGGGCTGGGGTTGGTAGCTGTGATAGGTCCTGCCTGGGTTCAATGCCCAGTACCACAAAGCAAAACAGCAGGACCTATAAACTGAAGTCCTCCAGGGGCCGGGTAGGTGATAGCAGGGTGAAGCAGGCTGGGGCTAGGCTGTAAGGAACAGCAGGGACAATGGCAAACCAGAGAGCCTGATTTAAAGGCAGTTATGTTCAATTAAAAAAGAAAAGGAAAACAAAAACTCTGTGCAGGCCAAACAGAATGTTAAGGGGAGATGTCTGGCCAGGCGGCCACCAGCTGGCGACTGCACCGTGCAGTGGGAAGCTGAGACCTGGGAGGTGCTGCTTTGTGCACGGTGCACTGTGGGGTGTGGTGACTCAGAAAGCGCTGGAACCTGTGCTGGACGGTGACTTCAGGGCTCTCTTCCACCTCACTGCCAGCTAGAAGTATTTCCCTTGATGACAGATCTTTCCAGGTTTGAGTGTGAGTCTTTTTTAAACATGGATAAATTGGTTTAATTTCATCTTTCGCCTATCGTCAGCCTCTGGTACTTTTCTATTTAAATAATACTCACCACTTTCCAACAAAATCCAAGACTGTTTGGCAGGAAATTTGATATGACTGTGTGCCTACTATAGCCTTTAAAAACTACAATCTATTTTCTTTTGGTTCTTTGGATTAAAATGCCAAAGGAATCCATTTGTGAACATGATTGTAGCTGTAATTCTGTTGGCTTTCTGTGAAATTTAACGTATCTGAAGATGAAATTTTTTCTTAGGCTCTTAGGTTAGCATCTACTGTGAGAAATTGAGATGATTTTAGTGGAGTTCTAATCCAGGGCACGACTTGGCAGACCTAGGGTGGGTGTGGCCCCTGTAGATGTGACTGTTTGGCCAGCACTGTTTCAAAATGCCTTTTTAAAAATTATTGAGGTCCCTTTAGGGCCCTGTGTGCTGGTGGGCTTGTGCATCCCCCCAGTCCTCAAACAGCAGCGTCCTTTTCTGAATTCATAGTCTCTCCCTGGCCTGTGAAACCATGTGTGATTGTGATTGGGATCACCCTGGGGAAGCATGGCTATCAAAGTGAAGTTCAAAGTCAGGAGCAGGTGCAGGAAACCACGTGAACTAACCCTGCCACGTGTCACTGGACAGGATCTAGACCAGTTTAGCTGCTTGAGCTGCACATGGGTTGTCTCCTGGCCTCATGTCATAGTGCCACATGGCCCCTCAGCCTAGAGCACTGGGAGGTCCCAGTGAGCAGCAGAGGAGACCCAGCTCCAGCCCTGTGCCACCCAGTAAGCACTCACAGGAAGTAAGCATGCTCCAGTCCAGCCCCTGGGGCGTCACATGAGCAGTAATGACACAGCAGCTGCCCATGCTTACTCAGCACCTGCCAGGGAGCAAGTTCTGGTCTGTGGGATGTTAGACTTCTGATTGGGAGCTGGGGGACCTGCTTGTCCAGGTTTCCTTGGGACTTTCCCACTTTAGCCTCAAAGTCCCTCCACCTGGGAACCACCTCAGTCCCAGCAAAGGAGAACGGTTGGTCACCCTGGGCAGGGCACATGTTTTATCTGCATTACTTGGTATAACATGAAGTGGCGGAGAATTGGAGCAACAGAACAATTAGGCTCTGCAGGAAGTGCAAGGCCAGCTGGGTGGAGGTAAAGCTAAGTAGTGTCAGAAGAGCACTTAACGTTTTTTTCTTTTTCTGTTCTTTGCAGCACAGAGGATGGAACAGATGCTCCAGAGGGGTGCATCTGTGGCCGCCAGTGACCCCATCCTGACATATCAGCACTGGAGTTCATAGGTTACATCAGGGCTCACTCGGCGTTGAGCTTTGGTGCAGAAGTGTTTTTTTAAAAGTGAAACAGTCTAGAACCATTCAGAGAGCTCTGCATGAGGTGACAGTGTCCTTCATGAATTCTATCTCAGTCTTGCATTTGCATGTGTGTCCTGGTGGTCACGTAGAACTCTTCCCTCGCTGAGGGTTATGATGACAAAATCTTGAGAGACTGTTCAAGGGACAGGAGGCATGTCAGGTCAGGCACACCCCAAAGTAACGTTACTGGGGTCTGGACGGTGGGGAAGAGGAAGGGCATCTGGGAGAGGCCCAGGAGTGTGGGGGAGGGATTGCAGGACAGCCAGGCCATGAGGGCTATGCATAGGAGGGATGGCAGCAGTGGAGGGGGCATCATGAAGGGCATCAAGGCCTTGGGCTTCATCGTGGGCACCGTGGAGCCACCAGGGTGACAAGAGACCTGGTTTTGAATCCTGCTTTCTTGACTAATCTCCCTGAGCTGCTGCTGCTCAACAGTGAGGTGGGGCAACAAGGGCACCCCAGGGAAGGCTGTTTGGGTATCAGGTGAGTCTGTGTAATGCCCTTGGTACAGAGCTTGAAGGGTAGCAGGGTCCTGTAAGATAGCTGTCCTGGTGGTCAGAGCACATGGTAAGGTCCTTTCCAGCTTGGTTGAAGCGTGTCGTCTTTTCAGGTCTTGATTAAAACCAAATTGCGGGATTGGAGCAGTGGCTCAGTGGTTGGGGCACTTGCCTGGAATGCACAAGGACCTAGGTTCTAACCCCAGCACCACATGCACAACTAAGTGTCAGAAACTGAAGCCATATGAAAGGATAAAAACAAACAAACAAACATTGATTCTCTCTTTCTTAAAAACCAAACAAAACAAAACAAAAAACAACAACAACAAGTTGCCAGCCTGGAACAGATGCATTGCCAATTGCAGAGGAGTTTGCACAAGGAGTCCTTTTAATCTGAGGGATGATAAACTGGTGGATATGGCTGATGTATATTTTCTTAGAAATTCACCTTTAGTTCCCATGGTAGGGAATTCTGTATTTTTTTTCCTGGTAAGGGAGTCCATATAGTGATTCATAATAGTCAGACCAGAAAAAACAAAACAGAAACACAGATCAAGTCCACCTGAGCGGGAGGTTAGGCAGATTTGTAGGTCTCAGATTGACTTAGAAAAACTCTGACAGAGCTTTTTGTGCTATTTATCAGTCACTCCCACCTAAAAACCCTTTCTTTATAAACTTCAGTTTTACTTTTGGGAGGAGTGACACAAATGTACTTCTCAAGTAATAATGAAAGAACCATTGTCTTATCTTTTAAATGTCCAGTGTGTGGCTGGGTGTGGCAGTGCACACATGTAATCCCAGTGGCTGGGGAAGCTGAGGCAGGAGAATCCTAAGTTCAAAGCCAACATCAGCAACTTAGTGAGGCCCTGTCTCAAAGTAGAAAATAAAAAGGAGTGGGGATGTGGCTCAGTGGGAAAGCACCTGTGGGTTCAATTCCCATACCAAAATAAATAAATAAATAAATAAATAAAAATGTCCTTATATGGTTATGTTTTGGTTATATCCTCCTGCCAGGTGTTTAAGACCAAGTCAGTCAAAATTGACCTTTTTCCTATGTTAAGAGTTAGCTGAGATTCACCAGGGATCACTCATGGGGACTTGTGAGAAACCTCTCAGCTCCTTTAGGTTTTCCTCTACCATTTATGCCATCTGCCAGGAAGGGTCAGGGTCACATGTAACTTCCTTTGGAAGTATCAGGGACATTTTCCTCTCCAGTAACCCTCCTTTTTGCAAAATGTGCAGTTTGGCTTCCTGTTCCCTATCTCCCTTTTCAAGAAGTTGGGTGACCTACTGGAGTTGCAGGGCCCTTGGAGGTTCTCCCGTCATTCTCTGGATCCTGGCTGAACTACTGGCTACTTTTTCCTTGCCTCTTTTACTTTCTTGACTTTGGTCTCCAAGTCTTGGTTATAAATATCCACCAGGATAGTTTCACTACTCTTGAAGTAGAAGTACTGGGTTTTAACTTCAGGGTCTATAATTTTATAGTTACTTCTTTCATTTAATTTAGGTCAGTATTGGTACTGAAAGTTGGCTTTAGAGCCTGTCTGTTCTATAGGTGATTATTATTATCTCAAATTAACTCAAGTTGTTAGAGGCAGTACTTCTGCTAGACACAGGCAACAGTTACAAACTTTTACAAGGAAAATACAGAATGTAATTAACAAGAGCAAAAACATTCAGTTTTTATAATAGCTATGAAACAAGAAACAGTATCTGTAGTAATAGTAATCTTTGATATCTATCTTGCCTCCACAAAGACCCATAAATGTTTCAGCACCGTATGAGATCCTTTACAAATTTTACTTCCTTTTGAAAAATTTACAACCTTAAATACCTTAAAATTTATCCAATCCTTTACTTAAGTTTTGTATTATATCTCCTATTATTTATTTATTTATTTGGTACCAGGGATTGAGACCAGGGATGCTTAACCAATGAGTCACATCCTCAGCCCTTTTATTTTTTATTTTGAGACAAGGTTTCACTAAGTTGCTTAGGGCCTGGTGAGGTTGCTGAGGCTGGCTTTGAACTTATAATCCTCTTGCCTCAGCCTCATGATCCTCTGGGGTTAGAGACGTGTGCCACTGCCACTGACTCTCCTGTTTATTTTTGAGATTGCAGTCATTTCTTTTTTTTTTTTAAAGAGAGAAATACAGTGAGAGAGAATCAATTTTTATTGAGTTTTTCACATGGCTTTCGTTGCTCTGACACTTAGTTGTGTACGTGGGTTGCTGGTGTTTGAACCCGTGTACTTGCGCATGCCAGGCAAGTGCCATAACCACTGAGCCACTGCTCCGCCCTTAACTTTTTTTTTTTTTAAAGAATCAATTTTATTTAGTTTTTCATCTGGTTTTCATTGTTCCAACAAACACTTAGTTGTGTAAGTGGTCCTAGGGTTATGAACCTGGGTCCTTGCACATGCCAGGCAAGTGCTGTAACCACTGCTCCATCCCTTGAACATAACTCTAAATGAGTTTAAGTCTAGCCTACTTTGGAGCCATCCTAACATGGAGTAAGGTAAGAGGCAGAGTCTCATCTCAGGTGAAGTGGGGCTCTTGACTAATCTTAGGTAAAGTTTTTTATTTCTGAAACTGATCTTTGCCTCTTTCTTAAATATCATTTTACAAAATTTTCATATAGTTTCCTGAGTCTGCATGAATATCAGTTAACATAATAAACATAACGTTATGTCTGAAACATGAATCAAACCAAAACTGAGAGTTTTTAACTTTCTTTTCATGGAAAAGTTGCCAAAATGCCTCCATGTTCCACATTGTCACTCTTTAAATAAATTAGGCTCTCCTGATTGCCTTTCAAAAATACATTTAGGGCTGGAGCGGTGGCTCTGTGGTTATAGCGCTTGCCCACTTGTGTGCAAGTACACGGGTTCAAACCCCAGCACCCATGTACACAGCTAAGGGTCAGAGCAACAAAAGCCATGTGAACAACTCATAAAAATCGACTCTCTCTCTCTCTCTCTCACTGTCCTTCTCTCTAAATTTTTATATTTCTCTCTAAATTTGTACATATTTAATAATTTAAATATATATATGTATTTAAATTACTATCCCCGTATAAAGAATACTTTATATGTCACTTATCAAATGTCAGGGTTTTTTTTTAAAGAGAGAGGGACAGTGACAGAAAGAATTAATTTTATTTAGTTTTTCATCTGGTTTTCATTGCTCCGACACTTCGTTGTATATGTGGCGCTGGGGTCCAAACTCAGGTCCTTGTGCATGACAGGAAAGCACTGTAACTGCTTAGCCACTGCTCCGCCACCCATCCAGCCCCAATGCGAGGTTATTTTTATCCTATTACAAAACATTAAATGAGGGGCTAGAGCAGTGGCTCAGCCGTTTCAGCACTTGCCTCACATGTGTAGGGACACGGGTTTGTACCCTAGCACCATGTACACAACAGAGTGTCTGAGCAGCGAAGGCCAGGTGAAGGACTAAATAAAATTGATTCTCTCTCTCTCTCCCCCTATCACTGTCCCCCTCTCTAATAAATAAATAAATAAATAAATAAATAAATAAATAAATAAATAAATAAATCAGCCAGCTAGCCAGCCAGCCAGCCAGGCCCAGTGATGCATGCCTGTAATCCCAGCAACTTGGGAGGCTGAGGCAGAAGGATCACAAATTCAAAGCCAGCCTCAGCAACTTAGGCCCTAAGCAACTTAGTGAGACCCTGTCTCAACAGAAAATATAAAAAGGGCTAGGGGTGTGGCTCAGTGGTAAAGCACTTCTGCGTTCAATCCCCAATCAAAAAAGAAAAGGGAAAAACCCCACATTAAATGACATAAATAAATCCCTAACCAAATTTATTATTTTTATATATGTCTGAAGGAGACTACCACTACAGACAACTTTAGTTTGAAGAACACCAGCTTGATAGAGTGCTCTCCTAACCTTTACATTTTAAAAGACTTGTATACTTGGAGAACATGAAAACATCTAATATGAAAAAAAACCCAGTAATAATATCACAGTTACACTGATATCCTTATATAAACTAAGTTTAACATTTAAAATCCATAGTGTAACTATAATCACAAGTCTGCGTATGTTAGCAACACTGACAAAAATCAAAGTATAACTTCAGATCTCTTCAATGTTTAGTGAACAGTATTGATGCTCACAAATAGACTTTGTCAAGGGAAACAGAAACACTGCCAGGTCTTCAAATGGCAGTGTTACCCTTCTATGTCAGATACAATGTATAAAAGAGAGCATTTATTGGTTACCTTGCCTGTAAAACAAAATACTCATTTTATAAACTTGTTTTTTGAGGGGTACCAGGGATTGAACCCAGGGGTGCTTAACCACTGAGCCACATCCTCAGCCCTTTTTACATTTTTTTTTTTGAGACAGGGTCTCACTGAGTTGCTTAGTGCCTTACTAAATTGCTGAGGCTGGCTTTGAACTTGCAATCTTCCTGCCTCGTGTTAGAAATAAAATTATTAAAAATTCTGAGGTGCTATAAGACATGTGCCCAGAAGTGGGTGAGCAAGACAGATTCTACTTCTGCAGAAGGTGCACTCATAGAGAGGATCCCTGATGAGCAAGCACACTTGGGTGTGCCGTCCGCCTGCTTATATCTCCAATCTGATGCAATCCTACACTTCACCCTGATTGGAGGAGCTCAGGGGTACAATCTGCACGATTGGCTGATCTAAAATTGGGGTGAGTACAGAAAAGAGCTATGGGTGTAATGCAATATCTGATAAGGAGTTTAAAAACGGATTATCTCTGACCACATGGTTCCCAGCCCAAGATAGCTTCCTTTTATATGTGAATCTTAAGACTTAAGATGGTCCATTATGAAAATGGACCATCAGACTTCTTATTTCTCACACTCAGCCTTCCCAGTTGCTGGGGTTACAGGTGGGTGCCAGAATACCTGGCGATCAAGTTTTAGATTGGTTCTAAAACAAAGCCTTACATTAACACTTAGACAAGGCTCAGGCAAACTCTTCTCAGATGTATACATATCTCTTGTCACATATTTAGGTGTCAACCATATTGTTATAACCTAAAATAACATTTATTTATTTATTTTTGGTGCTGGGGTTTGAACCCAGGTGTGCTTAACCACTGAGCCACATCCCCAGCCCTTTTTATTGTTTTTTATTTAATTTAATTTATTTATTTTTTTGGCGAGGGAACAGGGTCTCACTAAGTTGTTTAGGGCCTCCCTAAGTTGCTGAGGCTGGCTTTGAACTTGGCCATCCTCCTGTCTCAGCCTCCCAAATCATTGGGATTAAAGGTATGTGGGACTGCCTAGCAACAGTTATTTATTTAACCAGTTGTGAAGTAATCATTTAAAAGACTTTAAAACAGGTACAAACCCTAATCCCTTTAATTTCCCTAAGTAAAAAAACCTAACAGATAAGAGCAGCTCAATGTTTTAAGGAGTGCTTGTTGTTTCTAAACATAGAGAATTAGCATCCTAAATAAAGGGTAACCTTAGGGGGGAAAAGTCCTTGAATAACTTTAACTGACTGCTGATTATAGCCAACTTAATCACATACATGAACTTTTTTGAGATTTACTTTCCACAAACTTTTGCAACTTACTTGGATATTCTACAACTTGTTTACATCTCTAGTTTTGTCCTCTCTTTCATCCTGGACTTTAGCATAAGAATATTACTTTACCATCCTTCTAATTTTCCATACGAAAATATATTTCCATACCTGTAACTTTCTTATATTTCTTGTCTAATTTTAGACCCTTTCTTAAATTTACATTCTGAAAAAAATCCTTATAAAATTTCTGAATTTAAACAAATTATTCCTTTTTAGTAAGATGAAATACTTGACTCTTTTTGGAGTACTTTAATCAAAACTCAGCTGAAGTATTTTGTACTCCTTGCATATAGAATTATGCCTATTAGAATTTTAACTCTTAATAACCATGCTTTTACTTTAGGTCTAGAAGCAAAGCAACCTTAAAACTGTTTTTTTCATTCACCAATTTATAAAGGAAAAGACACATTTGATAACCCCAAACATATGTTACCTCATATAATTTAAGAAGCAAAGAACAGTTAAATTTAAATTGATCAGTTGATGTTTTAGTATTTTAACTTGGCAAATTAATCAGACATCTAAAGACATTTATGCCATATATGTGAAATTCACTTTACCCAATTTTAGCTTTCATTAAAGGTAGCAGCAGACAAGTCAGTTATTTCTGCCAAAGAAAAATCCTTTAAGCAATGGACATTCCAATTTAAGCATTTTATAGAAACTAATATGTTCTTGATTGTCTATCCACCTGGAAAAACATGTGGATACCAGTTGTGGTGGTGATTCCAAAAGCTGAGGCAGGAGGACTGAAGTTCAAAGCCTACCTCAGCAACTTAGTGAGGCCCTAAGCAATTTAGAGAGTAAAAAGGGTCAGGGATGTGGTTCAGTGGTTAAACATCCCTGGGTTCAATCCATGGTAGCAAAAGTAAGAAAAAGAAAAAACACGTGGGTTAGTAATTTTAAAGACATTTTTATTCTTACCTGTTTAACCAATTTAAATTGAACTTATTGTTTTTCTTTCACTGTCTCTTCTCTTTAAAAAAAAAAAAGAGAAGAGACAGTGAGAGAAAAATAATTTTAGTTTTTCACGTGGCTTTCACTGCTCTGACACTTGGTTGTGTACGTGGTGCTGGGGTTTGAACCTGCGTACTTGTGCGTGCTGGGCAAGTGCCATAACCACTGAGCCACCACTGAGCCACCACTCCAGCCCTCCTTTATTTTTTTACGAGCTCATCTGTATGCTAATCTTAGTATCATGTAAGTGATATGTAGACAAAAACACGTATGTAGACACAACATATAATGCACAGGTGTGCACAAATATACATAAAAACTGATAGAAAACAAAGATTTTAGAGCTTTTCCTTGAATAATTAACCTCTGAATAAAGGCAACAGGAAAAAACGAGGGTGGGGGGAACCAAACACAAAAAACTCCACTTAGACAAACAAGAGCAGCAAGAACAAGATGTGTTGATTTAGGCCAAAGGTGAGCTCACCACAAAAGCTAGCAGCTCAGTGGGACAGGACATAGGATTTTTTTTTTCTTTTCAAATAATTTTTTAAAAAGTTAATTTTATTTATTGTTTTATCTGGCTTTTATTTTTTAGATACTTAGTTGTGTATGTGGTGCTGGAGTTTGAACCCTGGTCCTCGAGCATGCCGGGTAAGTGCTCTACTGCTGAGCCACAGCTCCAGCTCAAAACAGAGGGTTCAAAAACAATGACACAGCCATAATTACTCTAGAAAGGAGAACATGGGACTTCTATATCACACCAGAGTGCACTTTTGGGTAAGAGTCCAGTCCAGATATTTAAAGGCTAGTGGAGTCCATGAGTTCCTCAGGAAGTAGTTCTCAAGGAAAGGAAGACTTGTACATTTGGGGTCTGTCCGTTTCCATCCCTGTGCATAGGCCTAGCATTTTTATTCCCCATTTATAACATTTATTTTCTCCTTTTTCCTTCTCTGATCCTTTGGTCTATTGTCTCTTAGGGTCTCTTGAGCGAGGCCCCTGTTGTCCCTGATGTTTTGGGCCTGTTTTCTTTGAGTTACTTCTTCTGTGGTGGAGAGCATAATTTTAGCTCTTTGTCTCTGTTTCTCTTCATCCCTCTTCACATATACTTTTTGTGCTTCCCTTAACCATTCCTCTAAACTTGTAGCCTTCCAACTTTCTAGTTTCTGTAATTTTCTAGCAATGTCAGGCCAGCCATTAGTCACAAAGTGTAGTTTTAACATTCCTTTTGCTAATGGGTTATCAACATCTAGTCCAGAATAGTTTCTTGTCTGTTTCTTTATTTAAAATTTCTGTTGGGCCTTCATCTTTTCCTTCTTATAAGTCATAAATCTTGGCTATGTTTTGGGATCGAGGGATGGCCTTCTTTATTCCCTTTACAATTAAATCTCTGAGATCTCTCATGACCCCTATGTATTTCATTATTATTATCTCAGCAGGGCACTGGATTTGAAAATTTTACGTGGGCAGCTAAAACCTCTGATCAGGCTGGATGTTCAGATTCCCACGCTGCCCTTGCTGTTCTCTGAGTTCCTGCCCTATTTCTACCCAGAAAATAAAATACTCAAGATGTACATTGTCTCAGTTTAGGTGTAAAGTTGGGGTTAAGGAATTGGTCTAATTGGTCTTCTAACAGAAACTTTACTTCCCATTTAAAAGTTTTCACTTCTGAGCTAGTTAAGGGAGCATTTATAAATTCAACTTCTTCTCCTCCCAGAGGAACCTCAAGTAAAAGAAAAAGGGTGGATAGGGAGGGATAGGAACCAGATTTCTCTCCCTAGGGAAATGGGAAACTTTGAATAGTATTTATGTATGTATGTATGTATGTATGTATATATGTTTGCATGCATGTAGGTACCAGTGATTGGACCCAGGGGCACTTAACCACGGAGCAACATCCCTAGGGCTTTTTTTTATTTTTTAAAATTTTGAGACAGGGTCTCACTAAGTCGCTTAAGGCCTCTCTCAGTTATTGAGGCTGGCTTTGAACGTGTGATCCTTCTGCCTCAGCCTCCTGAGCCACTGGGATTATAGGCTGGGGCCACTGTGCTCAGCAAAACTTTGAATATTCTGTTTGCATTCTTTTAAATCTTTTTTTAGTCTAGGTAGGGAAGAGTGTGAAGCTGGGGGAGGTGCAGAAGCCATGGCAGGCAGCTCTGGTTCCTCTGTGCCCTCTTCTGAAACATTCCTGGAAAAAGACAAGTTAAGGGATCCCATTCATTTGATTCTTCCTTCTGAGTATTACCAGTCATGTTCTCATTAGTCATTTTAAGAACAAAGAGGACTACAGGCCCCTTTCTCCAACAAAGAGCATAATCTATCTCTTCCTGACTATCAGGGCTCTTATCATTTACATATTCTAGCAATAATTGACATCCAATTTTCATCTGCCCCAAACTTTGGCCAAAACACTGAAGGCTTTAACTCATAGTCCAAATAAACAGCAGTATTTCACCATCTTGTTTCCTTTTTCCCTTTCATCCTAGAACTATCTTTTCAATATTTTAACACAAGGCCCATGGGACTCTCTGGGGGAATTTCGGTGTCTTTTCTCCTGCCAGCATCCTCTCTTTCTAGGCTTGAGGTTTTATTTAGAGGCTCAACCCCCACCCCACTGGACTCCCCCCATCCTACTCTCCTGGGTATGGTCTCATGTTTCTGAGTAGTGGCTCAACACCACCTCTTTGGAAATTCTTACACTTAAGTCTCAGTCACACACAGCCTCCAGGATGTCCCAACCACCAAGGAAGTACTTCTTACTTGAGAACAGATCTTCCTCTCTTGGTCTGTGCATGAAGTTACCTGATCACCATGGCACATTCTTGAACCCTTTCTCTGAGTTTCTGATCCACTTTCAATTTTAGGTCTGTTGTTGGCCTCAGGAGTTGCAGGTTCCCCCCAACTCTGAGGCCACTCAACAAGGCAATGGGATGTGTCTCTTCTAACTAGGGGGTTTCCATGATGCACTGGGTGATGTAATTATCCCAGATGAGCCCCCAAGGAAATGTTGAGGTGCTGCAAGAAATCAGCACATGCTCAAAGGTTACTCAGCAAGGCAAGCTTTACTTCTGCAGAAGGATATGCTGCTGGACAGTCTGGCAAGCAGGCGCACAGATGGGGTATAACCAGCGTTTTATCCCGTATGCACAAGGCCTCTCACCCTGTTCTGCTTGGCTGAGTACTCTGGGGTGCACAGTCTTCCTGAAAGTCACCTAGGTTTTACTGTCTGCTATTGGGTTATTTAAAGAAATGTACCTTTATTTTCCCTATCTGCCCTTGTTCTCAAGTGGCGGGAAAGCCTCTAGGGGTGCACACATTCTACACCCATGCTCTTGCTTCTCTACCCGAGTTGTCTTAATGGGGAGGTTTCTTGGTCAGGCCGACCCCTCCCCGACCTCGCTTGCCCAGGGGCTGTTCAGATGCAGGGACCAGAATCCACATCCACAGCTATGGCGCTCTTGTGTAAATTTCCCTTCTGCTGTTTCCCTCCAGCTGCCTTTCCTACGCCCCAGCTTTACATTGTTTAAGGCTAATACTGCATTCTGAAAATGGACCACCAGACTTCCTATTTCTCACATAGTGCAGGGGCTTTGCTTGCAGCTTGTTAACAGTGGGCCAGGGAGAGATGGGGATATGAATGTTTGTGACTCCAGAGACTTCTACAGACCCCGGCCTCCCCTTAAGGCCTCCCGTTGAGAAACTCCTGGCTGAAGGTGCTGGCTCTGCCCTGCTAGATTCCCCAGGGGGTCCCACCACCAAGTCTCGTATCCTCAGTGCCACTTCCCTCCACCTGAAACTACACCTCGGGAGAGCCTTGGCCATTTTGTCCCTTAAGCTCCTGAAATGCAGGAGTTTTCCTCTTCCCCTCGTTGGGATGCCCCTCACTAAGCCCTGTTTTTGGTCCTTGTTTTGGATTGCCTTTAGAGAGCCCCCACAGCTGCCTGGCAGCTTCCTGGTACTCCTTTTGAAAGCACAGACACCAAGGACCCTCCTAACCTGAACTGTAGAATTTGCTGATTTTGGAGACCTGGACCTTTGAAACAAAAAAGCCTACTTATTCATCACACCCAGGCCTCCTCGGGTGAGATGGGGACTCTGCGCCTCTCTTATAGGCCAAAGGAAATGAGGCATGGCCTCATCCAGGACAGGTCCTTGCACCCTGCGTGCGCACACCTTTGCCCTCACACAGATTGTTGGCTCTTTGTGACTGTGCTGAGCACAGTCACGTGCCCAAGGCGGGTTCCATTCCCTGTCAGCTGCCAAGTGATGGGAGTTGGACCTAGCAATGGAGACAGCAGGTTTTTAGGATGTGGTCCAGAGATAAAACTTCCTGCTCACATAGCTGCACAGGGTCTCTGCTGGCTACTTGGCACCTTAGGAGAGTCATGGTTGGGGATGGGCCTAAGGAGGCATCTGCTGAGGAGGGGTCTGTGCTCCGAGGATGGTAACACTAGGGGTTGGGGCATCCTGCATTGGTGTTGGCTTCCCATGAGTCCCCACACACCTCAAGCACACCTGCAGTCCCAGGTCCTGCTCCTCAAAGAAGACGGACAGTTGGGATGCAGCATAACAGTTGCTCAACAGGCTCAGGGTGGAGGATCCCCCTCCCCGCCCTTCCCCTCTCACGTGCAGTGGGGAATGGTTTGAGAGTGGAGGTGGAAGGCAGGAAAACAGAGTGGTTGAGGCGACCTGCAGGCATCCTGCAGGGCACTTGGGGAGGAGTGTGGGGCTTAGGGAGAAGTTTATATTTATGATCATTAGTGGTCGACATTTATTAACCACTTAACTTTTCTGGGCACTCTGGACACAGGGTGAGCTAGATAGGTAATCCAAGATAAGCTGGCTACTGTCCCTGCCCTCCAGGACACTGTGATCAGTGAGTGTGTGGGGTCTGTAATATCCCTGGGGCTCATCTGGGGTGTGGCTGGGCCAGGTGGAGGACCCATAGCAGGGTTCTGAGGCTGCCTCTGTGCTTTTGGCTATTGTGGACCCAGGTATTAGACTCACATCACAATAATATATTTCTTTTTTCTTTTTTTTTTTAAGATTGAGAGAGAGAAAGACAGAACCAGTTTTATTTATTTTTCCATCTGGCCTTTATTTCTCTGTCACTTAGTTGCATACATGGTGCCGGGGTTTGAACCCAGATCCTCATGCCTGCCAGGCAAGTGCTCCAACTGCTGAGCCACCCCTCCAGCCCCAGTAGTATATTTCATATTACCTTGAAACCCAGAGAGGTGTCAAAGGCACATATGAAGCACCACCATCTTCTATCTGAACATGGATCAAGGAGAAGAATCTGGGATCTGTAAGGCTCCCTGGGCAGACAGCCTGGAGGTGTAGGACTGCCCCAGAGCTCAGGTAGAGAACAGGCCCTGCACTTCTCCCCCCAGGCCCAATTCTCCTGCACTTGCTGAGCCAGGAAGAGGGCAGGAGCTAGGCACAGCTCTTGTGTTACATACTTCATCACACCTCCTCGAGGGCATTTCCACCCAGGGCCTCATTTCACACCCCAGGTACCTTCTGATACATGGAATTCTGGTTCAGGGCCGGGGGAGTGATGACCCATTCACCTAGCAGATAGTGCTAGGGTTTCCTTCTGCAGCCAGATGGTTCTGTTTTGCAAATGTAAAATAAGATGGGGCACTTACTTGTTTTAAGTGCTGTAGTTATAAAGATGTTGGGAGGGGGCTGGAGCGGTGGCACAACAGTTAAGGTGCTTGCCTGGCATGCACGAGGGTCTGGGTTTGAACCACACACCACACAACTAAGTGTCGGAGCAATGAAAACCAGATGAAAACTAAATAAACTGATTCTCACTGTCCCCCTCTCTCTTTAAAAAAAGGAAAAGAAAAGAAATATGGTGGGAGGCCTTGGTGGCTTCCTGTGATGTGTTGTACTGGATCTTTGAAGGGGCCATTTCTGGGCGTTGGCCCAGGTCCTCTCCAGACTGCGTTCTGTGCACCATGGGGAGCCTGTGGTGGGGACTGCTTATCTTTTCATGACAAACATGACTGACAGCCTCTGGCCAACCTGGAAAGCCATCATATCGGGACCACACATGCCAGAGAGGGGGCAGCTCCTTGGCATTGGGTGTGTAAATAAACATTCCACCTTCCTGGCTGCCTGGACAACACCCCCCTGCACCCCCTCCCCGACACCCATCTCAAACCCCTTCTTTCTGTGAGAAATAGAATGACACTTGGTAGCTTTCATTTCCAGTCCTGCTTCCTGGCCTCACATGCTTGGTACCTCTGCCTGAGGTTCCTGGAGGGCAATGGCTGGACTTTGAGTCTTTAGTGTCATTTCTCAATTCTGGAAACCTAGCTATTGCCTTATCAAATTCAGCTGGGTATTTCTACTCTGATTACTTAGTATTTGGTTGTTTTTAACTTTCCAGATGACATGCAAAGGTTTTCAAAATCCTGCTTTTTTGTTAGGAACATGTCTTAGTGGCATGTGGTCTGAGCTCATGGTCAGGATGAGACACAGTCTTTGCAGGGTGCTGAGGCCCAAGTAGTACAGGACAGATTTTTGTAAATATCCTGCATGTGTTCTTTTCTTTCTTTCTTTCTTTCTTTCTTTTTTTAAAGAGAGGGATGGTGAGAGAGAGAAAGAATCAATTTAATTTAGTTTTTCATCTGGTTTTCATTGCTCTGACACTTCATGTGTACATGGTTCTGGGGTTTAAACCAGCATTCTCACACATGCCAGGCAAGCACCATAACCACTAAGCCACTGCTCCAGCCCTGGATTTTTTTTTTTGTTGTTGTTAATACACTGTGCACGTGTCTGGCGTTGATAGGTTTAATCCCTTTTCTTTTGTTGTAATTACTGATGTACTTGGAACAGTTTCTGTCACATTAATCTTCTGTATCAGTCCCACCTTTTGTAATTCCTTTTTTTTCTTTTTTTTTAGAGAGAGAGGGACAGTGAGAGAGACAGATAAAGAGAGAAACAACTTTATAACAACTTTATTTAGTTTTTCACATGGCCTTCGTTGCTCCAACACTTAGTTGTGTACATGGTGCTGGGGTTTGAACCCGGGTCCTCCTGCTTGCCAGGCAAGTGCTGAAACTGCTGAGTCACAGCTCCAGCCCCTCTAATTCCTTTTTTGGGGGAAGAGAGTACCAGGGATTGAACCCAAGGATGCTTAACCACTGAGCCACATCCCCAACCCTTTTTTTTTTTTTTGAGACAGGGTCTCGCTAAGTTGCTTAGGGCCTCACTCAGTTGCTGAGGCTGGCTTTGAATTCACAATCCTCCTGCCTCAGCCTCCTGAGCCACTGGGATTATAAGTGTGCACCACCACGCCCAACTGGATCTTCCCAATTCTTGATCTATTCCTCAGCTGTGTCCAGTCTGCTTTTTATTCCATTTATTGTATTCTTAACTTCCAACCATGCTTTTCATGGTTGAACTTTGTTTGACTTTTTCATCTTAATGCTTTCCTGTTAATGTTTTTTCTAATGTTGTTTCTGATATTTCTCTTGTCTCATTAGCTGTGTTTATTAGGCTAGTATCTAACTATTGGCCATCTGTTCCAATGATTCTAGTGGGAGCTGTAGCACAGGTTGTCTCCCCTGGAGGGATCAGCTGTTCTCTCAGGATGAGTGGGGAGGGTTTGGGGTAGGGAAGATGAACTCTAGATGGAGACCCCTGAGCATGAGAAAACCTGGAGCAACCCTGAGGTCGGGGCCTGTTGCCCTCAAGAGACCAGGTCTGGTTCTGAGAGAAGAAGGTTGGCAGGGTCGTTGGGGTTGTGTAGCCTAAGGAAGGTCGATGAGGCCATTAGTGAACCCTCAAGTCAGAAGTGACAGCCCCAGTCAGAAGCATGAGTTCCCAAGCTTGGTAGCTGGGACCCTCCCTGGAGCTGGGGGGAGGGAGAGTGCATTCCCATGGCCACCACACAGGAGGCATGACTGGCCTTGGCTCATCCCCCACACTCCTTCAAGGTGACTGATGAAAGAGCCAGGGGAACAGCCATCTCGAGCACTAGTTCCTCCCTGCTTCCTGACAAGCCTGTTTCCTGCTTTGAGGGTTAAGCCCCCGTTTGATGGGTGTCGGGGTCAAAATGTGAAGTTGCACTTTTGCTACCAAGCTGATCTCTACCGAGAGAGGATGGAAAATCAGGTCATGAGGTCTGGGAAAGAATGATTAAAGTTTAAAGCCACATCTTTCTGTAGCAATTCTGCAAGAGCCTGGCACTCAGGCTGTGCAGCCCCAGGGTCCTTCCTGCCCCAGGCTGTGGTCTTCAACAGCACCAGATCTGGGGTCCCTGTGGCCTGATTTGCTATCAAGGTCTTTTTGCTTCAGAGCAACATTTAAATTCATCCTGGTACTTCCTTGACTGCCTGGGAAACGTTCTAGTTCAAGAGGAGAATCTGGGTCAGCTGTTTATGAGCCCAGTGTGTGCTGAATGGAGCTGGCAGCCTGGGCAGCGGGTGACCTCTGGGAGCCAGGGGTGTGCACGAGGAGGAATCAGGCCATGAACTCAGGTGTTTGACATCTGTCTTCAGCCACACTGCTGCTTTAGTTGTGGGAGTAGCCTGAGCATTGCAGCCTCCATGGGGAATGGCTGCAGCACAGCAGGGTGTGGGGAGGCTTCTCCTGAGGACAGTGAGGACACACAGATTTGCAGTGTGGGAGCTGCAGGTGAGCTGGTCACCATGTGCAGCTATGGCCGTCCCCCTCCTGTCCCTGATAGAAGCTTCTCCCACCTCGAGTGTCCTTCTGGGTGGAGAATGGAGGCTGACCCTCTATTGGGCTTTCCACATTTTCCCTCTGGCCTCAGGGAAGGAGGCCTGCCAAGCCCCATTTCATGAGAGGGGCCACCAATCTGTGCTTTTGGCCCCTCTATCAGGATCTCTGCTGTC